>JAADXE010000153.1:0-46018 GCA_023337545.1 Pythium coloratum
CTAAAAAACACAATAGAATTTCTGAAAAGGCAAAAAAGGAACTGGAAGCTCGTCATCAGGTGGAAGGAAATGGAGAGGGAGAAGGAGAGGGCCGTCCAGGTCGGCGGATATGCGCTACACGTGAGCTCTATTGCAGGCGTCCAGTCGGCATGCTACGTCGAATCGGTGGATGTCGCTTTTGATATGGGGAGATGCTTCGGTCGCATCGTGAGCAAGTCGCATGTGTTCATCACCCATGGCCACATCGACCACATTGCGGCGTTTGTCGCGCACGCTGGACGCCGATCGCTGCAAGGCATGGCGCCTGCAAGGTACTATGTACCAGTGCATTTGGTGCCGCATATGCAAAGCATCATGGCCAGTTTTTCTGCAATGCAGGAGGTACGATAACTTCCACTAGCTCTCGTCTGTAGCTTCTGAGTATTTGATCAATTTGCTTTGCACAGGACACCATTCCAGCCACCATTATCCCCATCGAGCCGCTGCAAGAGGTCCACATCAGTGCCAAGTGGCTTGTCAAGGCCTTCCCTACAAACCACCGTGTGCCCAGCCTCGGCTACATGCTGTACGCCAAGAAAAACAAACTGCGGGACGACTTGGTGGGGCGTGACGGCCGAGAGATCGCCGCGATGAGGAAAGCGGGCGAGGCCGTGACGTCGACTGAACTGACCCCAGAGATCGCGTATACTGGAGACACCACGATCGAAGTGTTCCATCTCGCACGCGAGCGAGGCTTCGAAGATCTTCTGCGCGTCAAAGTGCTCATCACGGAGGTGCGTTGAGAGTTGCCAAGGGCAACACTGGATTCACGAAAGGCTCATGCTGTTATATATCGCACCACACCTCGCAGGCCACGTACGTCGACGACCGCAAGAGCGGCATAGAAGCTACGTCGCGTGGACATATCCATCTCGCTCAGGTGCGTTCTGTCGTGGTGTGATGTGAAGTGGATGCTTGATTTGATGCTGATATCTCTTCACTCGGTGAATTATGCGGGGAACTCTCTTGCTCTTCTTGATATCATGATGTATCTCACTGCAGTTGGTAGAGAGCGAGGACCTGATAGCAGAAATCCAGTCGCTCGTTCTCGTTCATTCGTCAGCGCGCTACGTACCTGAAGAGATCACGGAGCTCATCTTGTCGCGGCTTCCGCCCTCTCTGCGACAGAAGACGGTGGTCGCAGGCCGATGATCCGTCTCTCAAACACGAGCGTCGCGTAATTGCGCCTGGAAGGTCAAGAAGATTAACAAGATCAAGAAGACGGAAGTGAAGAGGATGAAATCAAGAGGAACTCGTGGGATTGACGGGTCAAATAAATAGGATCGACTTCCATTGTGAGGATAAATAGTTACTGCACACTGCACATTGCACGCTACTGACGGAGAAGATAGTGGCCGCGATTACCACAGCTCCGAGTAGTTCTCGCGTGGAATGGGGCGCGAGGCGCGGAGGATGAGGATTTCCTCGCGGACGAAGCCCGGCACTTTGGCGGGTGTGCGGTCAACATCAGCAGCAACAGCGACTTCAACTTCATCCGCAAAGCGGACCTTGCGGGCAGGCATGGCGTTCTCATCGTGCTTGTACGTGGAGGTGTTCATGTGGTCCAGGACGACCTTGCGGCGCTGACGGCAGATGATGTCGTTGGCTCGCTCAACCTTGTCCAGCACGCTCAAAGCACGCTGCCATTCGTTCTGCGTGAGCAGACCGAGCGCGTGGTGGCGCGAGTCACGCAGGAACGCGATGGCGTACTTGACGCTGTCGCTCGTCACGATCTGTGGCCACGATTCCTTCGCGGTGACAGTCACGAGAGTGGTTTCAGCGGCAATAGTGTTGTCGTTGCAGGTCGTGGAGGCAGCGCGAGGCGAGTCACATGGCGATCGCTTGTGGGCCTTGAGGATACGCTCGATGCTCATGGCATCTTCGGTGGTGGAGCGCGGACGCTTGTGCGCGCGCAGTGCAGGGAGGGCGCTGGACACGGGGAGAGGCGCAGGCATAACACACGAGCTCATAATGTGGGTTTGTCGGTTCGTTCGCGCTTTTGGACGACGCGAGAGTTTGATGAATGATAGTTTGTTGGTGATGTTGGTGCCCGACCAAACGTTGGCGTGGGCGATTTGTTGGCGGTGGCGCCAACAACAATCCAACAGCAGCGGGAAGGAAGCAGGCACAGCAGAACCAACAACGAGACAGAACCACAGCCCCAAAAACAGCTTGTTGGTTGAGAATTACAGCGCGAGAGACTGGCGCGGCCAGAAGAAAAGCTGGGATTTTTGGCGTGAGAGAGGGGCGCTGTGAAAGTTCCACCGGCACTCTCTGGATCAACAACAGCACAACCAATCAACGGATCAACAGAAAATCCACCGAGCGCGTCCAAAGGGGAAGGGTTTGGGTGACACGAGCCGGTCCACAAGGAATTTAGGCGGTCCGACGAAATATCGCAGTGTACTGTATCGCGGTTGTCCGTCCAAGACGACCTTCACTCTTCACTCGAAAAGTGCAAAACTTGATGAACAATCACAGAACATCCGACATTTGATTGGCGCATAAATGAAGGTCGCAGAGAAACCCAGTGGAGAATGTTGGTCGCTTTGCAGGAGAGTGCAACGTGATTGGTCATTCAAGAGTCATAATTTGGGGTTAGAAATGTGGGTCCGATTATTTTCCACTGGTGAACAGACCTTCTGCGAAAAATGCCCGAAAGGTCGCACGGCCCACTATCTGATCACCACGAGAACTCGTGGCGTTCGTCGATCATGTGCGACGTTCGGTTCCAGGATCCTGGACTCAAACCGTCGACTCGACCGTTGTGTCTACCGGGTACCGGTATCGGAACTGTGACATGGCGCGTGTTTGATCTTTCAAGCTCTGGACGGTTCGTTGGATCTGGGATTTCACAAAATCAACCTGAAAACATCACTCGATTGACTTCCAAGTTCAATGCACTTTCGTGCGGAATTGTAATGAGCGCACAGTCTCACTTGAAGTGCCTGCTTTCAATCTGTGATCATACCGGTAATAAATCCTCTTGCGCCGACCCCGAGCCCGCCCCAATTGGATTGTTGTTTGTTTGTTACTGAGCCATGTGGGATTACCACGAGCTCGTGTTTGATCGACACCCAAGCGTGAGACAGAAGAACGGACGACACGTGGGTCGCCGCGAATTGGAAACACACGACGGCGGTGGACAGGCAGTAGCGAACGCTTCCGTTGGCAACGCAATGCATGTCGTCTCAATCTCGAGCTCGTCTGCTGCACTGTGCACTCTGCTCAGATCGGCGTGAAGCGCATACTGTAGGTTCCTGACTTCCACGGCGCAACGCGTCGTCCGTTCGATGGGGTCCATTTGGGTTCCGTTCGACAATGTGAACGCTGAACATCAGCTGGAAGGATGTCGCTGTCCTCTCGTGGTGAACAGACTGGGTTCATCAAGGCGACTTGCATCCATCTTCCGTCCTCTCTTCGTTTTCTGGCTTTAGCAGCTTCGACAACTGGACAACTTGAACCACCATCACTCTGATGTTTCAGCAAACATCACTCAGATGGTACAGAACATCACTCGCATATCAAATTAGCTTAGCCCCAAACAGAAGAATCACAGAACGTGGTTGATTGGTGGAAATCACATCCTTGATTTTCACTCAATTGGCTTCGAGATCCAACAACAACCGCATGGCCACCACTTCACGAACGAGCAAGAAGCCAAGAGCTACGAGACGAAGAGCTAGCAAATCACCATGGCGCTGCGTATCTCCCAGCCTGTGGGCAAGGTCATCATGACCAACGTCGCGACGGTGCGCATCAAGAAAGACGGCAAGCGCTACGAGGTCGCGTGCTACAAGAACAAGGTGCAGAACTGGCGCAATGGCGTCGAAGAAGACATTGGCGAGGTGCTGCAGATCGCCAAGGTCTACGAGAACGTATCCAAGGGCAAGTTCGCCAAGTTCAGCGACTGGTCCAAGGCGTTTGGTGTCAAGGACGAAGATGAGGCATGTCGTTTGATCCTGGAGCAGGGTGAGCTCCAGGTCTCGGAGGGCGAGCGGAAAGCGCAGGTGGAAAAGTGAGTCTTTGGGAAGTCGTGTCTGCCACTGATGCTTATGGATGATGCTAATGTGTATGTGTGCGTGTGTGTATCTGGCTGTGTGGCGTGTAGCACGTTCAAGGATATCGCCACGATCGTCGCGGACAAGTGCGTGAACCCGAATTCAAACCGACCGTATCCAGTAGGTTGCTGTGGTGGCTCTTGGGTGCAATGTCCTCACTTGCTGACTGTGTACGCGCGTGTTTTCTGACTTATTAGTTCAGTGTCATCGAGCGTGCGATGAAGGAGATGCACTACGCTGTGATCCCGAACCGCAGTGCGAAGCAGCAGGCGCTGGAAGTGATCAAGCGTCTGCAGGCGCATCTCCCGATCGCTCGTGCCAAGATGCAGATCCAGATCACTGCTCCAGTCGTGGCTGCCAAGAAGATCAAGGAGGCGCTGCTGAAGGAAGAGGCTGAGGTCGTCCAGGAGACGTACGGTGAGCCAGCTCGTATCGTGCTGCTCATCGCACCAGGATCGTACCGTGTGGTCGAGTCGCTTCTGCAGCAGCACACGCAGGGCACGGGCTCGCTCGATGTGCTGGATCTCAACTTTCACCGCGAAGGAGAGCACAATATCGACGACGAGATCACACAGAAGATCGAGCGTCTCGGTGTCACGGCCAGTGAGCCTGTCCCTGTGAAGCCACCGGCGGCGCCTGCCGCTGCGAGCTCTGCGGCGGACGGTGCCAAGAAGGGAAAGCAGTGCAGTACGTGCGGTGGTGACTTTGGCGACGACGTGCAGAAGTACCGTGAACACTTCCGCTCCGAGTGGCATCGCTACAACCTCAAACTCAAGGCAAAGAAGGCGCTCACTATCGACGAAGCCACGTTCGAGGAGCTGGATTCCGACGATGTGAAGGCGTTCTTCTCCACGCTCAATGAATAATCAATCCCACTTTTCCATTCTGCATTACCAAATGCTATTCGTGCCCCTGCAAATATTTGCGCTTGACAATGAACAGCTCTATGCTGCAACAGTACTACTCTGGCTGGGCCGCCGTGATCGGATTCGGCTGTGGGAAGGGTGGTCCGGCTTGCCTTCCGACGCGTCCACTGGCTTGGCGACGTACACTTTGGGTTTGCTGAAGACCTTGATGGCGTCTTCGATCTCTTGCAGCCTCGCAAGCAGTTCATTCTTGCGTCGGATCTGACTAGGCGTTTCGATTCGAAGTGGGAGGCGGTAGACCTGCTGCTGGGCTTCTTCGAGGCTCTGTGTGAGGACGCTCAGCGTGTTCTGGCGTTCGTCTTCTGGAAGTGGCATCATGCCTGGCGGGCAGTCAGGATCAGGCAAATTGCGTCGCCGCTCTTCTTCGTCGCGCGCCCATTTCTCTTTACGCTGCAGCAAGTACTCGGGAATGCGGCCGAACGAGTCGTGCTTGCTATCCTGCGCGTCCGTGTCGTCCCGTGTTCTTGACGGCGTCGCTTTGATTACTTCCCACGCATTTGTATTCACGAAATCCGGTTTGTCCTTGTGGTGCTAGGATATAATTCGCAATGTCAGAATCTACTTGTACAGACAGTGTTCCCACGTTTGACGTACCAGCTTGGTGAGCTGCTCACTCAGCTCCTCCAACTCCAGACGGGTTGGCACGGGTGGCTTGACATGCTGCCGCCTCGGTCTCTCAAAAGTGGGCGCGCTGCTGCCCGCCGTCGTGCGCGCAGAGTTGAATCCAGTCGTTTTCACTGTGCGATTTGGCTCGGTGATCTCCTGTCGCGCCTTCTTCCGCTGTTGCAAAGCTGACGTCGATGCACCCCGGCGCAGAAAATCGTGTCGTTTGGGCACCTCTTCGACTTCTGTGCGAGTCTGCATCACTCCGGCATTAGTACGTTGTATGATGGATCACCCTGAATATATAAAGCATCCGCCTACCTTCTCTTGGAAGACACGCGGCTGCACCGACTTGAACTTGCTCAACTTGAAGGCCTCCGGTTGAGCCACCGCCTACGCTTCCACCGTCACGAGATCAACTCTCACGCTTCCTCATACAGCTGAGCAACACCACACGTGCGTACGCTACCTCCAAGTGCTTGCGTTGTCGCTGCTCCTCCTGCTGCTTCTTCAGCTGAACGCGATTGGCTCGCTCGTAGTCCTTTGGCTCGACGCCACGGCGCCGCAACTTTTCCCTGCACAGCCACCTCTGATCAGCATATTCGAACCACACAAGCATGCATTCTCTATACGATGAACCCACCTGTAGCCCATATTAGGATGCAGCAGCTCTGCCACTGCGTCCGACGCATTCACATCGCGCCGCCGAAACGCCGCCGCCGCGCTCATCTTGGACTTCTGGCGCTGGTCGCTTTGGATTCAAAAACCGACCGTACCTAAGACGAACTTAAATATGAACGGTCCTCTATTCAGATACATGACAGTACTCATCCTTTCAGTCCTCGACCACGGTTGTTTCCTTTCGTGATCAGCCAGCCCAAGCAGTGTGACACCTGCGATCGAGAAGCTACACGACGGACGCGACCTGGCCCCTCGAATCAAACGCTGGGAAGAAGCTGCCCACACAGAGAGCTCCGCACGACGAAGAGCTACCGTCTACTGCTTTCAGAATGCGTGGAAGAGGTCTGGTGACGCTCATGGCCGCCGCCGCCGTGGCCGTCATGACGGCGACGAGTGTGTCCGTCGCGAATGCCGAGTGCTCCTTCTGTCGGTACTCAGCGTGGAACTGTACGACGGAGGCGACAGTGCTAGCGGAGGGAGGCTCAGCGAGTGAGACGAGTGTCGAGACGAGCGGCTCCGCCAAGAGCGAGCTGCGGAAGGAGACGGCGACGACGGAGCCGCAGGCACTCGCGGTCTGCAACGCGCAGGGACAGATCCAAGTGGATGACGTGTTCTGCGACAGCAGCGACTGCGCGTGTGAAGACGGCAAGAGCTGCGTGAGTATGCAGATGGGCTGCCAGAACCTCTTCCAGGCCCGCAGCCGCAAGCGCTGCATCGGCGACAGCGCCATCCAGCAACGCTTCCAGCAGTGCGCCGGCAAGCAGGCGCTCACCAGTGCGTTTCTCTCTACTGGCTGGGTTTGGGAAATGACCCACGGAATGCTGACGTTTTTGGTCTTTTCTTGAGCAGTGCAATCGAAGGCAAACTTGGACGCCGACTGGGTGTACTTCAAGCAGCCCAAGAAGTGCACGTCGGCCGACTGCCTCGCCGTGCGTCGCTTCCAGAGTTGTGGTGTTGTGCAGTGCGGCTACTTGGTGATCGCGTGGAAGGAGAGCGCGTCTCAGTACCGCTTCGTGGTCGATGGCTCGCGTGCCAAGGACATGGAGGCCGGCACGTTCCTGTTCCAAATGGACAGGACCAGTTCGTGCAGTGACATCACGAACACCAAGATCCAAGACTGCTACGCGCTGCAGACGCGTAATGAGAAGAACGGTACGTGCAACGGCATTTATTTACAAGTCAACACCAAGTTGCAGGCGGCTGGTGAGTCCTACAGCTTGTCGAGTCTGGACTGGCCAGAGTACTGCGCGGTCATCGGCAGCGTCGTGGCTGCTGTCGCGTCGGTGGCGTCCGTCGCACTGACGGTGATGCGCCACCGCCACGAGCGCGGAGAAGACGAGCTCAGTGAGTTGCTACCGGAGGACCCACAGGCCAAGTGCAATTCGCCAGAGCTGAATGCCAGCGAGCTCCAAGACGCGTCGTCGCCGCCCGTTCGGCAACGGGTGCTGTCGCCTCGCTCGCTTGGCTCCAAACAATAAGCATGGGAATGAATGGAGATCACATTGTTCAGGTTTGAGTCGAGTCCAGCGCACTGAAGCATCCTAAGAATCGGAGAAGCGTGTCTTGTTTGTCGCCTGCCTCGTTCTTGGACTGCTATTACAGTAGTCGACAATCCGGAAGAGTGGACTCGCCGCCCAACCACAGCCACGTCTCGTTTTGCGTGTTGCACGGCACTCAATGGCCTTCAGCGATAAGCCTTCGCACGCGCCGAATTGGTCAGAGTATTTGCTTCATCACGCACTGTTCCCAATATTGCTCATTGCCTTTGCAGTGGAGACTAGAAATTGGCACGCACGATTCACTGCTCCGTTTCGCTGTCGGAGCTCGTCATCATTAATCCGATCAGCGTGGAAACTGGGCTCGTAGCTAAGCGGAAGGTGCTTCTGATGCCTGCAACTCTCATGGATGAGGTCCAGCTCACGATGCATCCGAAGGACTTGCTACGTGAATGCAGCTCGCAAGCCGCTGCGTTGATTTCACCAAATATGCTCTTCACTCGCCATCTCAAGTCGACATGGTCGCAACAGCTCTGCTTTTCTGTGCTTGATCTCCAAAGCACTACACAACGCTGCTTGCCATCCACTTGATCGCCACCTCACGCACGAAATCGAAGTAAATGGCACATTCTTTCATCAGAGAGAGTCTTGTTCGCCGGTTTCACGACTAGCTTCGATGCATCTCGACGTCGAGAATCCGAAACAACTCCTGCATTGTTGGAAAACAACTCATCAGTTCGTACCCAGCAGATCCTGCGGTATGCTTGAAGCACACATCCTGACGTACCATGATCACTGGTTGGATGAGATCTTGCGGACGCATGTGCTGCCGTAACGCGTCCGAGATGATTGGCGTGAGAACTTGGTTCTCCTCCACGACACAGCGGAACAGGTCGAGGAAGTGCAGCTCGCCCGTGGAGGTTTCAAGCCCTGTCGTATTGCCGACAGCCTCGACATGCTTGAGAATGAGCCCCAGCACTCGCAGCGTTTCGCATTTCTGGAGCAGATTCGCCTTTTTGCCACGTAAACGCGCTAGATGCAGCTCCTTTTGGGCTTTGTACGGCGGGAGTGAGGCATCATCCGACATGAGCAGTGTGAGCCGCGTGCTAAACGTTTTCTCGATCTCAGCGTGCTGCAAAGCTGCATAGAAGCATGAGTACAGAATGCGTTTACAGAGTGCTGATAGTCGAACGTACCCAGTTGCGACCGAAGTTTCATGGCAAGATCGCGTCGCGATTTAGAGAACTCGTCGTTGAGCTTGAGGATTGAGGAACGCTTTGACTTGATGCGGCGAGCCATTCTGAAACACACATCCAGCAAACATCAATCGTCAATCACAGTTCCACACACACTATCTCCTCTGCGCCACTCACTTGCGGTGGAGACTCCGGCTCATAGCCTTCTCGAGGGTCACGATCTCTTCGGTTTTCGGTTTCTGGTTGCTCTTGGAATTGCGTTGCGGCGTGGCAGTCGCGATGGTTGTAGATGACTGCATCTTGATCTTACGGCAGCCAAATGCATCCAGCGTGTAGCACACGCCTCGCGGGATCGCTCTCTCCACAACCACAGCAGGAGTACTCGCTGCCATCGCAGACGGAATCACAGCGCCTACCGTCGATGCTTTGCGCGGTTTCACTCCACTCACAGACGTAGCGACTGGATCCGGCTCGTCGTCGAAGAATTTCAGCGCTGGGATCTCACGAATCAGCCGTCGACTGATGATGCCGACGACGTTGGAGGACTGCGCCGTGAGATCCTTGCGCAGCTTGCTGCCGTTGCGGCCTGTGCCCGTGGCGATCCCATTTGAAGTTCGATTCATCTTGCTCATAGCTGCCGCCTCCGCTTTGCGCTTGCGTTCTCGCCACAGCCTCACAACTATTCCAACACACCATCACAAACAACAATCTCAGCACATGGATATCGAACGCTTCGTCAGATGAGATCACTCACTCTGGCGGAAGGCGGCCATCACTCGCATCTCGATCTCAGACTCCGACATCTCTTTGCTGCTGTGGCCACCGGAAGAGTTCGTGTGGTGGTTATCCGCGCCATTGTTGTGTGAAGACGACGACGCAGGAGTCGCGTGGCGAGACATTCCACCTTTTGGCAGACCCTTCACGCCCTTGTCATCATTATTGAGCACGACCTTCCGTCGCCCCCACGCCGAAGACTTGGCCAGCGCATCGAGCTTCGCCGCGAGCTACAGTAGCAAAATATCACAGACAAGTAGTAAGATCTTAGAGCTCCTCGCGTACACTTGTTCATCGTACTCACATTGTGTCTTGTGCGTGGGTGGTGTGGAACGAATGCTGTCGTGGCAGGCCGAATGGAATGCGCGTGGTGACTGTGTGGCGTTGAACTTGCAGGAGTCCCATTGTCGCCAGCGAAATGGACGGACGCAGAAGCCGTCTCCATCTGCAGGCGTCGTCGTTCGATCGGCCTGATAGACTGTTCATGCTGCAGATGCGATGCGTGGTCTCCAGCATGGCTACCGTGCAGTCCTGTTCCTATCACTGACGGCCGGCGCGCGGCCACGTAGACTGATGGACGCCTCGAGCGGTGGACGCGGCGGTCAGCGAACAGTGCGTCCAGGGCGTGGGCGTCATCCAGCTTCTCCTGGTTACCGTGCATCATCTCAGATCGAGGCAAGAACGCGCCGGCCGTGGATGCGCGTGGCGATACAGCACTCTCATCCCGCTCGTCAAGGAGACCCCCGTCGCCACTGCCACGCGGAGTCGTCATCGACGCGGCCGTTCCGATCCGCCGCGGACCCGAGTGGAACTTGGACTGCTCGCGGCGCTGCTCCGACTGCTGCACGTACGCCTTGATCATATTGGCTCCGTTGGATGCGCGCTGCTGCCGCAACGACTTGGTCCGCGGTGGATGCGAGCCCGTGGGCGGGACGATCGACATGGACCGCGGAACGTCCATCGGGCTTGGAGACAATCGCGACGCAACACTCGCAGAGTCAGCAGCTACAGGCAATGCTTGCCTAAGTACAATTACCCGTACGCCTTCCTAGACGTCGTGCAGTCGCTGTGGAGACGACGGTGACCGCGGTTTCGCGTGTCATTCATGACCAGCGACCAAGCGGAAAATAGCTCTTCGCTCTTGACGGCTCCACGGACCATCGAATCTCACAGAAAATGCAGCCATCGGATCTCGCAGAATGCACACTACGATCGTCGGCACTGATTGGCGCATGACGCGCTGCGCATCGACATCTACCCACGCCGAAACGGCGGGACAATGGACTCACTTTCCCATGTTCTCTCCGTTCTTTTCTTCTTCCCACTTCAAAAGTCGGATGTCCCGCCGATGCAAACTCGCCGAAATGAAAGAGGATGGGTACACAAGGGTACCTGTAAAATGGTACAATCGACGTCGATTGGTGGATTTGCGACAAAAATGGTACGCTGTGCCATGCGTCGCTCTATGTGCAGTCCATTTTTTCTGTTGGTGTTCTCAGTCTTCTTTCTCAATTCTGCTGGCCAGGTGAGGAGCGCCAACATACAGACAACGACTCAAAAGTCACCTGCGGGTTTGCTCCAACGCCAACACAGAACGGTTCTACAGTACAGTTGGCGCCATTCTGTACAGTCACCAACAGAACCCAAATTCGTCGGAACGTCGCATCTGTTTGCGGCACTTTTGCTTTCATTACCCATTTGTATCCCGGTCGAGGCGAGCTTCTTCACGGCCAGCGAACAACAGAACAAAACGCCAACGGAACACCAAACAGGTCGATAAAATCGGCAACGACAACCAACACAACCAACAAATCACCAACAGCAACATGATGGAGCGAACGACGGCGACGGCGTTCGATCGCGACGCCGAGATGTCGCCCACGGTGGCGACCACCAACGCCCTCACGAAGGGCTCGCTCGCGACGCTTCCGAAGCAGAGCAGTCACGACGACTGCGAGATCACCAAGAAGACGGAGATGGCGGCGCGACTACCGCCGCTAGATCTACGAGGCCTAGAGCGCAAGGACAGCTCATCGACGAGCAGCAGCACGAGCGTGCCGGTCGAAGACAGCGATGCCAGCAGCAGCGATTTGGATGACGACGACGTTGCCACGTACGAGGATGGCAGCAGTTTATCGCCTGCGGATTTCTTGGTCAAGCCTATGTCCATGCTCCCCGTGTGCCCGTTCGACGATCTTGCAGTGGAAGACGAGAAGCGTCGGCGGCGGAATGTGCGTTTGATTAAGAAGGACAAGAACAACCGCACACATTGCCCAGACGCCGAGAGCCTACCATCGCCCACGAGCCAGCGGTCGCCGGCGCCGCGTCGCTTCACGCCGACTCAGGTCGCCGGTGGAACTGACGTTGCGCGGCCTCCGCTCTCCGCTCCGCTTCTGCGGCGCGACTCGATGGCGATCCGTCAGCAGTACTGGAAGCAGCTCGGCCTCAGTTTGTCACGCCGGGATCTCGAGCGCAACGCCGCCCCACGGCGAGAGCGCCACGTCGGCCTGAAGGTGTCGCTGAACGACGCACGATCCAAGAAGGATGAGTCCCGGTCTATTTTCCAGATCATCGCCGGTTGGTACGCGCCGAACGACACGGCAGCAGCGGAGCCTGTGTCTCTACAGACTGGAGTTACGAGCGGTGAAGAATCGAGCGGTGTACCATCACCACGACGAAAGTCTCTTCGCTTTTCGGAAGAAGCAGAGCTATTCTACATCCCACTGCACAAGGACTACACCAAGCGACAGCGTGACTGCATGTGGCACACGCGCCACGAGTTCGTCTCTATGGTGGAGCGCAACCTGGAGCAAGTGTACGACGAAATGGAGCGAGAATACGAAGAGCAACTGCAAGCCGAGGCCGCTGAGAGCGATGCGATGGCCAGGGAAGAGGCGCGGCAACGAGCGTATGAGGCGCAACTACATGCCCAGGAAGAGAAGGCCAAGGCGAAGGCAGCGGCGGCCGCGGCATCTGCAGCCGCTGCGCTCGCGCTGTCGCCGTCGCCTCAGCGCCGCACGCCGACCGGCAGCCCGATCTCGAGCCCACCAATGTTGGCGCTATGTCCAATTGCTACTCAGATTAAGGTGGCACCTCGCGCACGGTCGACGCACGACATTCGATTCAAGTACCTCAAGCATCTCGGCATCAACAACTAGGGAAACTGTATGATAAAATCTGTCAATAGTGTGGCCGTGCTCATGGATCCACGAGCTTCGAAATTCCATTTTCCTTCATCTTCGTCTCCACCATACATTGCGACCGTTGGACGTGAATCTACAGCAGCTCTACTAACGTTACATGCGAACATGGAGCTGCTTGCGCCAGCGGCTCTTTGTCGCCTCGCGACGTGAGTTTACTTCTTGCAGTTGCAGTTCGCGCGAAGGAAGCGAAGCCAACTCATGGGTCCTCCGCAATCGACTGGAAAGGTCCTCATTCCCGTGACGGCAGTGGAAGCTCCGCGAAGTGATCATCTAAACTCTGATGACGCCGTCAATCGCGAACAGCATCCACTTCCAACCCACCCATCATCCACCGCATCAGATTGGGCGACAGCCAGCTGCTGGAGCTGGCTGACGTGGAGATGGACGCATGCAAGCAAATGCCAAGGTGACGCATCATAAAGAGTCTTCGGGTACACTGTACCGACTAAACGGTGTGGATTACACTAATGCACCTGAATCAGGGCTCACTTCAGGTACATCGAAACGATTGGTCAAAATAAATTTGTATTCTGATTGGCTTATATTGGGTTTGTTGGTGTGTATTGTGTGGACCGCTGAACGGGAACGCAAGTCAAAACAACCAACAAAAACCAACGAAAACCATGTGACTGTGTGCGCGGCAAAAACAGAAAGAAAACTCGAACATGGATTCACGGGCCACCATGGGTACTGCGGAACATGAGCTTACTGGACGCGTGGAAGGTATGTCGCGTGTGATCTTCCCCAGCGGAGTGGTAAATCTTGTAGAAGAAGACGCTCACTTCTTACTCGTGGTGGTTGTGTCTCTGTATTTCTTCTGTGTGCGATGCTAGGCCGTGGCAGCGACAGCGCCTCCGACCGTGAAGTGGAGACCGTGGCCAACAGCAACGGCAATGGCGACGCCTCCGCGGATGCGAATGCTATGAAGAAGAAAAAGAAGAAGAAGAAGGGAAAGAAGAAGAAGGCGGAGGATGCGCGCGCCGCCTCGCCGTCCACGATCACGCCGGGCTTCGCTCGCAACGCGCTGCCCAAGGGCGAGTCCCTGGACGGCGAGTCTGCCCACAGTGAGCGCAGTCTGCTGTCCGGAAGCCTGGCCGGCTACGACCAACGCGACTACGACGCGCAGGGAAATGGAGACGACGCGGCAGCGGGTGATGACGACAGCCAAGTGGACGACGACGAGGACGATGCCGACTTCTCATCGGAAAGCGAAGAGGAGGACGAGAAGAGCTACAAGACGGGCGGCTACCACCGCGTTCGTATCGGCGACGTGTACAACGGCCGCTTTGAGGTCGTGGACAAGCTTGGCTGGGGCCATTTCTCGACGGTGTGGAAGTGCCGCGACCGTGAGAGCGACACGTTCGTCGCCATGAAGGTCCAGAAGAGCGCGCGCCACTACCGCGAAGCCGCGCAGGACGAGATCGACTTGCTGGAATGTGCTGTGAAGGCGGCGCTCAAGCACAACATGGAAGAGCTGCGGGTCGTCAAGCTCGTGGACTCGTTCGACATCAACGGTCCCAACGGATTGCGTACGTTTTGCTTCTTCCTGGAATGACGCTCTGACTGATCGGTGATGAGCCAACACTTACGGTCCATGGTGATATCGTGTGTTGTTGTAGATATCTGCATGGTGTTCGAGATGCTGGGCGACAATCTGCTGACGCTGATCAAGCACTACAACTACCGCGGCGTGCCGATGCCGCTGGTCAAGACGCTGGCGCGGGACATCATCCAGGGTCTGGCCTTCCTGCACTCCAAGTGCCAGATCATCCACACGGATCTGAAACCCGAGAACGTGTTGCTCTCGCACCGCATCCCTCGTCTGCCTCGCCTGCGTCGCTCTCAGTTCTGGAAAGACCGTCGCGACCGCGTCCACGAACTGCTTGGTACGGGCACTGCTCGCTCGTCAACTTCTCCTGCGTGCGGTCAAAAGAATCTGCCGGAAAGCGACACGTCGGCACTCTCACGAGACGAGAAGAAGAAGCTGAAAAAGAAGGCGAAGAAGAAGCGTCAGCGACAGCGAAAGAACGGCGAGAAGGAAGAAGACGATGACGAGCCACAGGAGCAGCTGAAGGAAGACGAAGACGCTGCAGCTCAGTTGGCCGAGGAACTCGCCACGCTCAAGTTGCAGGCAACAGGCGAAGAAGAACCGGAGACCGAGTCCAAGACTATGGTGGACGCCGTGTTCTTGTCGAACTTTGCAGTCGGCAGTGAAGAAGTCATGGAGATCTCAATTGACGGCCCTGTCGACATGCCAAGTGAAGATGACGAGGAAGACTGGATCCACATCCCTGCCGAGCACGCCGCGCGAGTCATGCTCGCGTTGCCGCCGAACCGCATCGCCGGGTCGCGACGAAAAGAGGTCGAGTTCACGATCGACGTCGCACCACTTCCCAACGGCAGCGGTGTGTCGCAGCAGAAGACCTCTTTCGTGATCCGATACTTCGACCGCGTTGACGATGCATTCATGTCATCGTTGGACGACCACACGCATGCTGTTCTCGGGGCGAGCTCGTCTCCGTCGACTGGGAGCAATGGACTTGGAAGAACAGCTCTGCGCAAGATCTGGCGACTGGAATTCGATGCTCGCTACACTCTCCCAGTATTTGGTGCGTGCATCCTGGACCCGATAGATGGCGAGGCTGTCACACTCATCTAACCTGTTGTGTGACCACCCTGTTGTAGATTTTGTGGAACGCCTGTTCCAAGACGTGGCCTTCTTGTCTATCGCGACAGACTCGGTGCTCGCGTTGTCCAGTTTCGCGTTGCCCAAGCTTTCTGAGCCCCTGGAGACTCCTGCTCCCAGCTTCATCCTTCAGGGCCTCGCCCTACCGACACAGACGCCGCTGGTGCCGTTGTTGTCTCTAACAGAACGCTTGGCACCATGGGATAAGTGCCTCGATGCCCTGCGGGCTGCGCCATCCTTCGACATGTTTGCGATGCGAGGCAAGGTCTGTGACTTGGGTAACGCCTGCTGGACCCACAAGCACTTCACGGACGATATCCAGACGCGCCAGTACCGCAGTCCAGAGGTCATCTTGGGCAAGAAGTATGACACGTCGGCAGATATCTGGTCCATGGCGTGCTTCATTTTCGAGCTGCTCACGGGAGACCTTCTCTTCGATCCGAAGAACGGCCGCAACTTCAACCGTGACGAAGACCACTTGGCGCAGATGATGGAGCTGCTCGGTCGCATGCCCAAGAACTTTATTTCGTCGGGCAAGAACGTGAAGGAGTTTTTCAACCGCAAGGGCGACTTGAAGCGCATCCGCGACCTCAAGTACTGGAACCTCGAGGAGGTTCTGAAGGAGAAGTATCACTTCCAGGCAAACGACGCCGCTAGTTTGGCGAGTTTCATGGAACCCATGCTTCGTTACGAGCCAGCGAAGCGTGCGACGGCCGAGCAGTGCCTCGATCACCCATGGATCACCGGCATCGGCGAGTGTGAGGTGCTCGGTGGCGATGAAGAGGAGATGTGAATGAAGACAAGATGTGAATCAAGACACGAGTCGAATTGGGATCGAGACTACATGAAGATAGAGACCAGCTCGCACGGTAGGTGGATGAAATAGGAAATTCTAGTGAGTGCGCGTGCACAAATGAATGCTGGACAGCAACCAGTGGGTGGATTGTATCTATTACGCGCGGGATCTTCGTACAGTTTGTAAGCGTTGGATTCGAGAGAGACAGGCTTCCGGAAATACGTACGGATCAAGGCGAGTTCGAAATGGGAGTGATGATCGAGTGGCTCGCGCTGACAAGAATAACCAGCGAGCAAAGGCTTGGGGGATTGAGGTCCTGATCGAGGCGTGGGTCACGGCTGATTGCAGGCGTGGAGCTCGTGTTTGATTGCGAAGCCCCGGTACCGAAGCGAAGCAAGCAACCAAAGGATCATCATGGCGGACGGTGGCGCGGACGATCTTTCGGCGGAGGAAGTGAATGCGCTGCGAGGTGTGTGGTTGATGCACTGCGTGGAGCGATCGGGTTGGAAGGCGAGGCTGACGGGGTGTTTTTCTGTGTTGCAGCGGTGTTCAACGTGTACGACGAGCGAGGCGACGGCTTGATTGCGACGGAGCACCTGCCTGCGGTGCTCGAGAAGCTCGGCCGCGACATCACAGAAGGTAAGTGCTTTGGGATTGCTGGTAGCCTGGTTCGATGCTCAACATGACGTGACGTTGACTACGTAGATATCCTGAACGACCTGGACGACTACGCGAAAGACCACGAGACCATCGGCTTTGACGATTTCCTCACGCTCGTGCATCGCAGTCTGCAGCGGTCGGAGCAAGAGAATGACCCGTTTCGGCTCGGTCCGGACCCGAAAGTGATGGAGTTTATCGGCATTCTGGAGGAATACCGAGCGAAATGCGAAGAAGACGGCAACTACCTGGAGGCGCAGCGTGCAGACTCGCAACTCCAAGCCCTGCGGAAGCAGGAGTTCAAGCGCCAGACGAAGTCGCTCAAGGCCAAGCAGATCGCTGAGCGACAGGACATCCAGATCGCCCACAACATGCAGGCGGATGACTTCAACCGTGCGTGGGACCAGTATATGGACGAGTACGACCGCATGGCACGAGCCTACGTCAAGCAAATGCAGGAAAAACACACGCAGGACTTGCGCGAGTTCCAGGAGAGGATCCAACAAGAGATCCTGGAGCGTCCGCCGAAGTTTTCGAAAGAGTTGATCGAGTGGCGACGTCGCCAACACCGTCTCGCACAGCAGAAAAACTACCCAGAAGCCCAAAAGATCAAGAAAGTCGCCGACGAGATGGAGGAAGAAGAACGGTCCAAGATGAACGACGAGTTCCAGGCCGTGTTCACGCGGAAGGAAGCCAAGCTTCGCCAGCAGCAGCAGGCAGAGCTCCAGGCGCTGCTCAAGCGAATCGATGGCCGTCGCAAAGAGCATATCAAGCAGCGGAATCTCGACTACAAGCGGTTACTGCAACGTAACAAGAACGTCCAGTCCGTGCTCGAGTCCAAGCAGGCAAGCGAGGCCACGAAGCGGCTCCAGGATATCAAGATGAGTCTGATGCCCAAGGACCGACCAGTGCCCCGAGGGCTCTACAACACGATCCCAGCCGCGGCGCGCGTCGTGCGAGCGAAGAAGCCGTCAGCGATCCGAGGCGCGGAGCCGTCGTCGCCCTGATCTGAACAGCAGCACTACAGTACCTCAGGAAAGAAAACAACGATGATAAACGTGAATATATTCGACTCACAATGCGATTTGTTTGTACAGACGACGCCATTTAGATGATAGAGCTAAATGCTGAAGGACAGAGGTGGCTGACTTTGCACTCGGCGCAGTTTGGGCCGCGCGGGTGGCAGATCGTCTGGCCGAAGCCCACGAGCGTGACGTTGATGGGGTTCCAGTGCTCGCGCGGTAGCCAGTCCTCGAGTTCCTTACGCGTCTTTTCCGGGTCCTGGGACTTGAGGTTCTTCTTGTTCCACGTCGTGACCCATCCGAGACGGTTCGAGATGCGATGCACGTGTGTATCGACACAGATGCCCACAGTGCTGTTAACAAGAATGAGTGGAGGTTAGCGTCAGATCTCTACGGTATGCAGTTCACGGGGACTGTTGGAAAACGTACTTGTCCCACGCACAGCTCATGACGAGGTGGGCCATCTTAGGCCCGACGCCAGGCAGAGCCACGAGGTCTGCAAACGTATCGGGAATGTCCACTGCCTCCGAGCCAGCTTCAGCGGCCTTGTCCGTGAGGATCTGCGCGACGTGCTTAATGTATCTGGCTTTGTTGTTGTAGAAACCCACTGGCCGAATGAGCAGCGCGAGCTCATTCTCATCAATGTCCAGCATGTCCTTGACAGTCAGGCCGCGCGCAATGAGCCGCTTCATGGCTGCAGCGTTCACTGGGTCTTTCGTCTGGCTGCTCAGCATCGCAGAGATCAAAATGTGGAAGCGGCGGATGTGGCCCGGCGACACGCCGACTTCGAACATCGCCTCCATACCCACGACGTCCACGTCCGCGACATGCTCTGACCGCATTTCCTTGATCAAACGCAGCACCTCCTCCCAGTTCTCTGGCTTGCCATCTTTGCCTCGCTTCACCAGCACCTTCTTCCTCTTCTTGAGCTTGGACTCCTTGGTATCTTCTTCCACGTCGCCCTCCTCCTGGACAGCTCTCTCCCCCTCCTCCTCCTTCGGCTCAACCTTCACGATCTCCTGCTTGATACTCATCTCGCTCTTTATCCACACACGCTCACTGCGTCGCAGAGTCACTGTACTCGTAGTCGCCTCGGATTCACGCACTTCCTCTTTGATTTTTGGCGAAACAGCTTTGCGCGAGCGCTTTCCAGTCGCCGGCGGCGGCGCGATCGGCGCCACGGACACCGCAGAAGCCATGCCTCGTCGTGGACGTTGTTGCACCTGCATTGTCAATGCGTCTCTAGTCGATGTAGCAGCCCACACAGCCCGCGCGGCGCCGCTTCCTCGAAGAACACGACCGTAGCTCGTCGACGCTCGGGTCCACATCCACGATCATGGACCACCGGCACTGATGGCTCACATTGATCATCACTCTTAGGTACGCTGTAGCTACGTCGTACGCACTTAGTGAGAGTTGTTGCGGGTTGGGAACTTCGCAGGCGAGAAACATGCCGACGGCCAACAAGGGCGTGCTGGTCAAATGGTACGCGCGTGTGTATCGGTCTCAGAGGCGACAGCGACGTCGTAAGGTGGTTTACGAGATAGCTGATGTGTCATTCTATGTGCGTAGCGACCCGGCCACGAAGCAGTACTTGCTGCATTTGAACGAGACGGCCGTTCAGGTGAGAGGCTCTGCCAGCATATCCTTTGTGGACTGTGGGTGGACAGTGGCGACTGACGTTTCCACTGTGCGTGTTGTTGTGCTGCAGCACCGCTTCGTGATTGAAGATCTGGACGAGACGCACTTGTTCATCGTCCCCGACCCGAAGGTGATCGCGTTTATTGAGAAGAAGATGGACGAGTGGAACGAGAAGAACACGTACCAGCCGCCGACCCAGTAGATCATCAAAGACAAGACATATACAGAGCCAAAGCTACTACGATGGCGCGAGCCTGCTATTGCGAAATCTATATATCCACAATCACGTAGATCTCCCACGCTTGCTGGTCGTTCTCGCTGCCCTTCTGAAGCGCTGGCTGCTTCGAAATGATCTGAGCGTGAAGAATGTCGAGTAAGCTGATGTGATCAAGTTATAGCATCGTGTTTGCAGTACTATACCTGCATGTTCGAGTAGGTGATTGCCTTAACCTCCGTTCCCTGGAATCAAGCCAATGTAATTACTCCTGGGAAGCTAAGAGCAGACAGAAAAACTACTCACGCGTGGGTGTTTGGCGAGATCGAATGTTTCGCCTTGACTGCACACCAGCAAATCCACATCAGCATCGCTACCAACTGTATCTAAGAGTTGCAAGAAACGCTTACGCAGTAGCGCGGATGGAGAAGTTGTTGGTAGCATCAAAGTGGACGAACTGAATAGTCTTGCACACAAACCCGTCGGCCGCGAACTGAAAGAGACACTCGTCCATGAAGTTGTACAGAAGCGACTGAAGGTCATGGCCTTCAACACAGATCTCTACGCGCTTGGCTTCGTCGACTGTCACGCTGTCAAGATCCGTAATGTAGTCGAACATACACACGACAGCATTTCCGAATGCTTCATCGAGTGCGTCGCCCCCTACTAGCAGCCAACTCATTAACCTCCTCGATCCTGCTGCACCACATCAAGCTCCTAACGTACAGGCGTGAAGTTGTATATCCGCTGTATGGTCGAGGTCTAGACAGTACACAATCCAAGCTATTAGCGCGAGCGAGGTCATGTTCGACGAAACATATCGTGTCCTCACATTCGTATTTCTTCGGCGCTTTTACTGACAAAGGCACCAGCGTCAAGCTGTCCTGCGTCCTCAGCACGCCTCGTTGGCGACGCACACGTTGCGGCAGAGGCACTGCGTCGTTCTCCATGCTTTTATGTTGTGGTCTCTTGCTCGTCTAGCCCACCGAGTCGAGGAGCTCTTCACGTGGGTGCAACTCAAAATCATCATCCAAGAAACCCCAACCAAACAAAAAATCGAAGCTTTTTATCGAACGAGAGTGATGGTCTTCTTGTCAGTTTGCGTAGACGGCCGGGTACAACACGCCTTTCTTGGCGACATGGGCAATGGGCGGGTCCGCCATCTCGTAGATGAGCTGTTCCCACTGCTCGGCACGCAACAGCAGGAGATCCGCCTGCTTGCCGACTTCCAGACTTCCGTGGGAGTGCGATCGGTGGATGGACGCAGCAGCGTTGATGGTCGCGCCGACAAGCGCCTCCT
Organism: Pythium coloratum; assembly: GCA_023337545.1. Taxonomy (NCBI): domain Eukaryota; phylum Oomycota; class Peronosporomycetes; order Pythiales; family Pythiaceae; genus Pythium; species Pythium coloratum. The sequence goes on from JAADXE010000153.1 coordinate 21,296, forward strand.
TCATGGTCATGCCAAAGAGCACGCACGCCATGTTCATGGTGAGGGCCATCGATAGGCAGTGCGCGTTCGGGTTGAAGTCGCTACCAAGTGCCACGGGGACAGCAAACTGGTCGATCATCTTGCGTGCCGGTGGGTTCTGGAGCTTCAGAATGTACTTGGTCGTGGGCAGCAGCACAGCGAAAATCGGCGGCGAGTGTGAGCCCATCGCCTGGAGGTCCTCGTCGCTCAGCATCTCGCAGTGCGAGATTGCATGCGCTCCGAGCTCGGCAGCAAGCACACCCGATCGCATAGGGTGGAGTTCATCGCCGTGGAAGTTGATCTTGAAGCCGGCATCACGACCAGCCGCGAGGATCTTCTCGCTATCTTCTCGCTCGAAGACTCCCTTCTCGCAGAAAACATCACTGCCACATCACAACACAGTTAGTACAGAGCCTTCCATGCCCGTAATCGCTTAGCAACTCACATGAACTCTGGTGAGATCAGTCCATCTTTCTTCGCCTTCGCGACCGCTGGAATCTGGCGGTTAACGACGTCATGCGTCGCCTCCGCGACTGTGGATCCTTCAGGGACCGAATGCGCACCAAGAAAGTTCGACACAATCTCGACAGGGTGCGTGGACTTGTGAAGTACGCTGAGCATCTTGATCTCCGTCTCCGCCTCCAAACCGTAGCCCGACTTGGCTTCGATCAACGTTGTGCCCGCGCGTAGCATGCGATCCAAGCGCTCCTTAAGCAGCTTCGCCAGCTCTTCCTCGCTGCTTTGGCGCGTCGCACGCACCGAGCAGTTGATTCCACCACCCATCGCGTGCACATCCATGTACGTTGCGCCGGCGAGCTTCATCGCGAACTCACCCACGCGGTTGCCGCTCCACACTGGGTGCGTGTGGCCGTCCACAAGACCAGGCAGCACGCAGAACTCGCTGCCGTCGATCTGCTGGTCGAACTTCACAGGCGCAGGCTGCGCCGCCAGCCACGCATCGACCTGCGCGTCAGTGCCCACAGCAGCGATCGTGCCATCATGAGTAACAACGAGAGAGCCGCGTTCGATCACCGCGAGCTCGCTCTGGGCGCTGCCGGCCTTGAACAGCTCGCGCTGGTTGCAGACCTGCACGATCTGCTTGGCGTTGGAGATGCGGAAGCGGAAGGAGCTCATTGGGACCTTGGCGTGATACGAGAATGGACCTTATCGCGTGGAGAACTCAATGAGGTCACTGGCAGAGGACGGCTTGCAGTTGTGGTTGAAGGCAGCGCCGCAGATGATGACCCTTAGCGTCGGCTTCAAGCGCAATCAGCCCAATGCTGTTGAGACGGCAAGTCGCTTCGAGATCGCTGCTACGCGCTGATTGGCCGAGCCAACGGCAAGTTGATCTACTGAGTTATGACGGAGCTACTGCCACACTCCAGACGAAAGGCTGTTGCAACATAATGATCCAGTACAGTGAGTACCTCGAATAATGGACTCTGAGATGCATCAGACTCATACGATTTCTCAGATATTGAGTCAACGAAGGATTTGAGTTGGTCACAATCTCAAGAATCAACGAGTGAAAATGGACCAGAAGACTCTGCTGGGTGTGCTCTCGCCGCAGCTTCAGGCTCTCGTAGAGGCCTCTCTCGGCGAGAAGCTGCAGACGCGAAAGACCCCTGCTGTTACCGCATCCACCGGCGGTGCTGCTGCTGCTGATGTGGAGCAAGTGAAGAGTGACGCGGACGTTAAGCCAAATGCTGATGGCGACGGACATGCGAAGGCGGCGACCTCCTCTATGGCCAAGCCATTCAAGCCAGTGAAGCTCAACCCGTCCGAGCTATTTGGTGAGTTGCCTGTGGATTACCTTAACTTACCGTTGATGCCCGATCATTAACCTAATGCGCTGCGCTTGTGCTACCGACAGTCTTGCGTCACGCCGACTCGCCAGGATACGTGGTGAAGGACAACTTTCTCGGAAGTGAAGGCGCTCTTCGTGTTCGGGAGGCACTCGTAGCGCTGTCTCAGATTGCAGACTTCCACCAAGCAGCAGTCGGTCATGGTGACAACAAGCGCGAGGAGATCGCGGTGCGTGGCGACCGCATCCACTGGATCCAACGGCCCAAGGACCTTAAGACTTCGACGGCTTTGGACGCTTCGATCTTGCTGCTCATGCGCAAGGTCGAGAGTGTGGTGTTTGGAATCAACAATGCCATTCCAGAGTTGGATCTGCGCAACGTCACGTCCACGCAGCTCGCCATCTTCGTACGTACCTCTTCAGACCGAGCAGCTTTCTGGCGTATACTAACTCAGATTTTGACTGTTTTACAGCCTGGAGATGGAGCGCGCTTTATCAAGCACACTGACACGTACTCAACCGCGCATTTGGCTGGACGCTCGGACGGCGGTGCGTCGAATGACGGGCTCGTCCGCCTCATCACGTGCGTATACTACATGAACCCAAACTGGACGCCTGACCACGGCGGCTGTCTGCGGGTCTTCACGAAAGGCGCGACAACAGGCCCATCGCCACGTCACTGGGATGTTCCTCCAGCACTGGACACACTCGTGGTATTCCGAAGCTCGGACGTTGAGCATGAAGTTCTCCCCACTCACCACGAACGCATGGCGTTGACAATCTGGTACTATGGCCGATCACCAGCTCAGACGCTCCAGCAACCACCAGTCCTCCCACTATCTATGACCGCCCCCTCGGTCAATGCTGAGTCGAATAAGTCGATCTTCGTCGCCATCCCCAGCTATCGTGACTCGGAATGTCGCCACACTGTCGACGATCTGTTCCGCCAAGCCAGCGACCCATCCCGCATCACAGTCGGTATCTGTCTGCAGTGCGACAACGACGATGACACGCAGCAGTATCTGGAGGCCAAGTACACTTCCGACCAAGTCCGTATTCAACGTATCAACTACAAGGACGCTGCGGGGCCGTGTGTGGCACGCGCGATCGCGCAGGGACTTCTCAAGGACGAAGTGTTCTACCTGCAGATCGACAGCCACATGCGTGTTCGCGCTGGATGGGACGACTTCCTGATCAATGAGCTTCGCCAGTGTCCGTCAGAGAAGCCCATTCTCACGACCTACCCGCTCGGCTACACTTTGCCCAACGAAGTCTCCACGGACACACGACCAACGCTTCTGTGTGCGTCGCACTTCGATGAAAACTGGATGCTGCGGCAGTCCAGTAAGACGCTCGCGCGAAAGGCCGACAAGCCGCTGGCGTCCTTGTTTTGGGCTGCCGGCTTCGCGTTCTCTTCGGCAAGTGTCGCCCGAGAAGTTCCCTATGACGGGTCGCTGCGCTTTCTGTTCTTCGGTGAAGAAGCGTCCATGAGCGTGCGGCTGTGGACAAATGGCTGGGACTTCTTCGCGCCACGGGAGATGATCATGTACCACTTGTGGACGCGCGCGTACCGTCCAGTGTTCCAAGAGCTGGAAAGCGAGACGACCAAGCTCCAGCGTCTGCAGTCAATTGAGACCGTGAAGAAGCAGCTCGAACACGGCTACGGACTCGGCCCAAAGCGTACTTTGGAGGCCTATCAGCGCCACCTCGGCGTGGACTTCGCAGCTCGTACGATCGAGTGGCGTTCCGAGTGGGCCAACCTTGATCCCATTCAATTCGATCTCTCGACAGCCAAGTAAAACGGAAAACAAAATGGTATTGTGGTTTGGTTTTTAAGAAGAAACAAACTTCTACTGCTGCGTGATGAGCTTCTTGCCCAAGTTGTAGTAGAAGTCCACGAGCGTGCGCAAGTCGGAGATCTCGATGAACTCACGCGAACAGTGCGCGTCCGTGATGCTGCCGGCGCCCACGAGGTACGCCTTGCCATCGAAGTGGAAGTATGGAATGTCCGTGTTGAACGACGCGATGTCCGTCTCGTAGCCGTCCACGATCGAGAGATGCACGGGCGCGTTCGACGTGTACAGCTCGACCTCAACACGGTCGCCCACGATCGCCTGCACACGGGAGAGGATCTGCTCCGGGTCGGTCGTGAGGCGGAACATGAGCATCGCCGACGCGTGCTCAGCCAGCGCGTTGGCCGCCTGGCCGCCGCTGATGATGCCCACGTTGAGTGTGGTCGCACCAAGCTCCTCCGACTGCGGCCACGGCTCGTGCTTGAGGTCGTACAGCACGTCAATGAGCGGATCGATGGCCGAGTCACCAAGGTGTGGGTATCCGCTGTGAGCGGCGATGCCCTTGCGCGTCAGGCGGATCTTGAGGATGCCCTTCTGCAGCTTGATCATCTTGAGCTTGGTCGGCTCGCCCACGACCATGTGCGCAGGCTGGATGTTGAGCTCGTTGGCCTTCTTCATGCCGCTGTGGTCCGTCTCCTCCGACACCACGTACAGCATCGCGACATCTTCACCGTGACCGGCTTCCACGAGGCGCTGAGCCGCGATCATCTGCGCGACGATCAGACTCTTGGCGTCACACGAGCCACGGCCAAAGATCTTGACACCGTCCGTGCGAGCTGGGAGGAACGGAGGCACCGTGTCCATGTGCGAGTTGAACAGGAGCTTTGGGGTCTTGTTGCCCGTGCGGCTAGCGTACACGTTGTATCTACAGCAACACAAATGAGTCAGTATGAGGGTCCACAGAGAGGATTCTCACACATCAGGTCACCTCACCTATCAATCTTGATGGGTGAGTCGGACTGGGGCGCCACCTTCTGCAGCTCCACCTTCCAGCCGCGCTTCTCCAGCCACTTCGACAGAAGCTTTCCGGCTTCGACCTCGTCGCCTGACGTCGACTGGATGTTCATCAGCGCACACGTGAGGTTCACAACGTCGTCGCTGTCAGCGTCAGCCAGCTGAGCGGCCGCCTGAAGCTGCAACTTGTACTCTGGCGACACGGGCGCCTCGGTGGACTCGGCATTCTGAATGGCCTTCGATGGGGTGGTCTTGGCCCACTTGCCGTTCACGGCCGTGGCCTTGACGACACTCGTGCCGTTCGCTCCAAACACGAAAGCTCCCATGAGAGACTGAGGGGTCGAGAACTTGAGCTGCTCTTCCTGGAAGTCGACCAACGCAAAATCGGCAGCGAAGCCCGACTTGATCTCACCAACGTTGAGGTTCAGCGACTGGGCGCCTTGCTTGGTCGCGTACTCAAAAAGAAGCTTCGACAAGTCGGTCTCGCTTGTCGAGTCCGTGCACACACCACGGCGGCTCTGCTGGAGACGGTGCGCGTACTCCAGCCAGCGCATTTCTTCGTTCATGTCAATGCGTGCGTTGCAGTCCGTTCCTAGACAGATGCTCGAGCCGCAGCTCGCGATGGCTGGGAATCCGTCACCCAGATTTCCTTCCGTCAAGGGGCAGATGCACACGTTGCCTCCCTTCTCGACAAACTTGTTGAGCAGCTCTGGCTCAGTCCACGTGCAGTGCACAGCCGTGAACTTGTCATCAATCTCCAGGTTCTCAAGCAGCACAGCCATCGGCGTCTTGCCATTGAACACGGCCTTGCAGTCGTCCACCTCCTTGATCTGCTCTTCGAGATGCATGTGGAACACGAGTCCACGCGCCACGCTTTCCTTGTGCAACTTGATGATGTCCTCCAGCTCCACTGCACGCACAGAGTGTGCGACGACGCCCAGCGACTGGGTCTTCTCCGTCTTGAGCTTGGCCAGCAGTGCGTCCATTTGCTGCCAGTACTTGTCGAGCGAGTCCGTCTTGAAGCGCTGCTGCGCCGCGGACATAGGCGCCTTGTTGAAGCCGCCGTGTTCGTAAAACGCATTGAGCAACACAATACGGATCCCCACATCACGCGCAGCCTGGAGGATCTTGTCGTCGTAGCTGAACGGCGTCTTGCCCAGCGCATCATGGTGGAAGTAGTGGAACTCGCCAACGCTCGTGATACCGGCGTCACGCATCTCCTGGAAGCACTGCTTGGTCAGCTCGTAGATGCGCTCGTCGCTCATGGTGCCCACGAGCTTGTACATCTCTTCGCGCCACGTCCAGAAGCTGCTCTCCTTGCTGTCCTTGGGGTACGTCTCGCCCAGACCGCGCAGGCCACGCTGAAACGCGTGCGAGTGCGCATTCACCATGCCAGGCATGAGCGCGTAGCCAGGCAGCGCGATGGCGGCAGCATCACCAGTCTTGTCGACGCGCTGGATGGTGCCGTGCGCATCAACGTGGACGTGGACGTTCTTCTCAAAGGCCGCACCGGTCCACGTGAGCTCAGGCGCGACCACGTAGGCGGCGCCGCTGCTCGAGATCTGCAGTAGTTTGTCCATGGAGACGGTGGTGGGCACTCTGTGGTGGTGGTTGCTGTGGTGGCGTCGCAAGATGGAGGCGCGCGGTGGCTTGGCTGTGAATTGGATTCTGCCAGCTCCGACACCAATGCGGCGCAGCATCGAATCCGCAATGTGACGGGCATCGTTTGTGTAGCTCTTCGTGTGAAGAGCCACGAGCTGGTGGCGTGTACTCACTCCATTCGGTGACGCATTGGGCGGGATGATGCGGCGGGGCGACGCGTTGAAGTTGCCGTTTGCCGTTGCGCAACTGAAGGAAAGGGCTGCTTCTTTTTACGAGGAGCTATTAATATTTACAGATGATCTGTAAATACGATCACGGGCCACTTCAACTCGGATTTGCCAGAATGATCCCTCCTAAATCCGGTTGCGGTACAATTTTGACGTATCCATCGGCAGCTGACGGGATCGAAGAGCTACAGAACGCGGGGGTATTGGGCGCATCCTCCCCCGTTCCGCCGGTCATCCTGGCCCAGGATATTCCTGGGGTATTATCAGTGGCTTTGATACGTCGATCTTGAGAAAGGGAGAGATGCAGCGCATGCGCAAGGCAGCGGGCGACGTCGTGGTAATCGGCGCGGGCGTCGCTGGCTGCTCGGCGTTCTACCATCTCGCGCGCCTCAACCGCTTGAACCCATCGTTCAAACCAATTCTCGTAGATGCACGACCGCCACTGTCGCTGACCAGGTACTCTACTGGCCTCGTTATGGCCTGCGATGTAGTTATCGTAGACTATAACGACTCGTATTTATACACATTATAATGTGTGTGTATGTATGACATGAACAGTGCGAATGGATCGTTCAGCTACCGCAACTGGTTCCCAAGTGAGGCGGAAGCGCCAATGCGCGAGCTGGTGACGGCATCGATCGACGAGCTGGATGAGATCTCCAAGCGCTCGGACAATATCATCGAGCTCAACCGCAATGGATACCTGTTTGTGACGCGCGATCCTCGCAAAATGGAGGATTTCAAGACGATGGCCAAGAAGCTGGAGGCCAATGGCGGCGGTGCCTTCCGTATCCACGATGAGCGGACGGGTCTGGCTGACTACCGCATGCCACCGACTCAGATCGAGCACGATCTGGACGGGAGCGACTTGCTCGTGGGCATGGAGAACATCCAGCGTGTGTTTCCGTCGCTGAAAAACTCTAATGCGATCGGAGCGCTGCACGTGCGACGCTGTGGATCGATGAATCCATTCAAACTGGTACTTATGACTGCGGTATTCCGACGTGTTCCATCATGCAACTCACAAACAGTACATCGTTTGATGCAGGGAAGCTACGAGCTGACCATGGCGACCGAGTACTGCGAGCACGCGCAAGTTGTACGCGGCGAAGTGGTCGATATCTTTGCCAGCGGCGGCAACATCAGCGCAGTCAAAGTGGCGACGGACACGGGCGAATCGCTGCACATTTCCACGCCCAAGGTCGTGTTCGCGACTGGTCCGCTGTTCGAAAAGACGCTGGATCTGCTCAAGAAGCGCAACCTGAGCAGCTTTGACGTGCCGATCATCAACGAGCTGCACATGCGAGCCGTGATGGACGACCCGCTGCAGGTGATCACGCCGACGACGCCACTGACATTCGACTCGGACCACGTGGGTCACTTTGAGCTGACGGAGCAAGAGCGCGCAGCGATCAAGGCGGACCCCTCGGCTGGCCGCATGCTCGAAGAGTTCCCGTCTGGTGAGGATTCAGTGAGGCATTCGATAGGAATGAACAGCATCCTTAGACTGACCCTTCGGCGTGAATGTAGGCGTCCACGTGCGCCCGTATATGGATAACAAGCTCATGTCTGTGTGGACGTACGACACGCATCCAATGGAAGCCCACTATCCGGTCGAGGATGTGCTTGACAAGCAGTACGTAGTGGCAGTAGCGGATTCGAGGCTGCGTTTGATGGCACTGACTTGTTGATGCCGCCCAGCTACCCAGAGACGTGCCTGCGGGCTCTCACTCGTCTCTATCCGCAGATGAAGCAGTACTTGGAAAACCCGCAAGTGCGAAAGTCGATGGCGGTACGGATTGTGGTCTCTACTCCAGAGCGCAGATATCCAAAGCTGACAACAAGTGTGTGTGTTGACACACAGGTGAACGGCGGCTACTACTGCAAGACGTTGGACAACATGCCGATGATCGGGCCAGCTCCGAACACCGCCAACGGCGTGTTCCTTCAGTCGGCGATGTCCGGCATCGGATTAATGTGGGTCGCTTTCTGCTGAGCTGGAATTATGTGAGTGAAAGCCGAATGTTGTCTTTGTATCCGTAGGTCGAGCGGCGCGTCGGGACAGCTTCTTGCTTCTCACGTCATGGGCCAGAAACCCGAGAACGAAAAACTCGCCAAGTACGTCGACATGTTCCTCCCGAACCGTTTTGAGAACGAAGAATACGTCAAGTCGTTGGCCGAAGGGGGAGCTCTCAGGGGCCAGGTCTGATCCATCTACAAGGGGAGCTCCCACGGGTGTAGCGCACGTTTCAGTTAAATGGAAGTGGTTTGTTACGTTTTACTCGAGCTAATTATCAAGCTCTCCTAATCATGACGACGACGGAAACGTCGGCATGAGCTCCTGGGCCTTCGGAGGTGGAGACTCTCGGAAGTACTCGTGCTTGAGTGCATCTTTCGCCGAAATACGGCGCTTTGGGTCAAAAGCGAGCAGTTTGCTCAGCAGGTCGAAGCCGGCGTTGGAGAGCGAGCAGCCACTGCCAGAGAAGGAAGCCGCGAGTGGGAACTTGTCTCGCAAACGACTGGTCTTGGGCCACTTCCAGCGCATGCTTTGTGCTGCCGGTAACTCGAGGTATCCGGGCCACGAGTCCTCACTGGGGCTTCCGAGCAGCTTGAAGATCTGGTCTATTTGGTCGATCTCGCCACGACCCGGAAACAGCGGCTTCATGAGCAGGATCTCTGCGAAGATACAGCCAATGGACCACATATCCACCGCTGTGGAGTACTCAGTAGCCCCCAATAGCAGCTCAGGTGATCGGTACCACAGCGTGACCACGAGCTGCGTGTAGCTTCTGATCGGGGAGCCGTACTTGCGAGCAAGGCCGAAGTCACACACTTTGAGAACTCCCTTGCTGTCGTACAACAAGTTACTGGTCTTGAGATCGCGGTGGATGTACCAGCGTTCGTGCATGTACGCGATGGCACTGAGCAGCGACTTCATCAGACACTTGACTTCGGACTGCAAGAAAGGATGCTTCATCTTGGTCTCCATGACCGCCTTGAGGTCGTTCTCAGCGTAGTCCATGACCATGAAGATCTTGTCGGGCGTCGAGCCAATCACCATCTCACGCACTTGGATGATGTTCGGGTGGTCGAGGTCCAGCAGCACATTTGTTTCGCGCAGCGCCGTCACGGGGAAGCCTTCGTGGCACACTTCCTGGCTCATTTTGACTTGCTTGAGCGCGACAATGTCACCCGTGACCTTGTCGCGAGCCTTGGACACTACACCGTACGTGCCTTCGTCGATCTTGCCGATACGCGCATAGTTGTCGACGCTGCGGCAGCCGTGGAGATAGAAATTGTGGACGAGCGACCGCGGTGTGACTCGGACCTCCTCCAATTCTTGATCGTCTGCGACCGATTCACCGCGGATCGCACCGCTTTCTTCACGCCTTGAGCGTCGACTCGAGTCTCGTCGTGTCTGTTTCTCCTCGCGTCCAGCGCGGCGCCGCTCGCGACCGTCATCCGAGTCTGAGTCCGAGTCCCATCGATTCCGCTTGCGCTCGCCTGCCATTTTTGCCTCTGATCAGTCTTCGTTTTTTTGGGCTAATCCCAGACAGTAAACTAAACCAATTGAGTTGTCGTCAATTCGAATTCGAATCGTGTCGATCAATTTGAATTGATGGCTGCTCATCAGCCACAGTTGGCCCTACTGAAACCAGGTGTTGGAGGCCGCCTCTCCCCCAATTCATTCGAGCAGCTCCGTTTCCACTGAGCTCCTGGTCTAAAGCCGGAGCTGCGGCCAGTCCGCACGCGTTGGCGCGGTGTCCCGACATAGCCAGGCGTCACATATCCAGCGGCGTCCATCGTCTTCCCGAGCCAAAAAGCGGATCTCTCCACACGCACAGCACACACACACGTGGTGACTGGTAGGACATTCCCAGAAACCCCTCGTGAAGCATCAAGCAGATACACAACCAAAGCAATGGCTTCTGAATCTGCCTCCGCGACGACGTCGCTGGCCGTGGTGCTGGCGGCGCTGGCCGCCATCGGCCTCATCAAGTCGCGCCAGGCGGCCCAGCGCAAGGCTCTGCCCTTCCCGACCAAGCGCACGCCGGTCAAGCGCGTGGCGCTGGACAAGATGCCCAAGCTCAAGAACGACTTGCTGCTGCGCGCGCTCAAGGGCGAGAAGACGGAGCGCGTGCCTGTGTGGTGCATGCGCCAAGCTGGCCGGTAAGATCGCGATTTGTGTGCTTGTAGATTCCGGTGGTGCCGTTGCGATCATTGGAAGACTGACGTGGCGTATCTTTTTTTCTGTTTGTGTGCATTGGATAGCCACTTGCCAGAGTTCCGCGCGCTGCGCAACATGGGCTACAACTTCTTCACGATGTGCGAGGTGCCAGAGCTCGCGGTGGAAGTGAGCCTGCAGCCTCTGCGTCGCTACCACATGGATGCCGTCATCATCTTCTCGGACATTCTCGTGATCCCGCAGGCCATGGGCATGGAGGTGATCATGGTCTCGGGTGTCGGTCCCGTGCTGCCGTCGCCGATCCGTGAGCCACGCGATATCGATAAGCTGGACCTGAACCCGGACGTCGAGAAGAAGCTCGGCTACGTGATGGATGCGCTCAACCTGGCGCGTCAGAAGATCAACGGCGAGGTGCCAGTGATCGGCTTTGTCGGTGGCCCAATGACGCTGCTCTGCTACATGATCGAAGGCGGTGGTTCGCGCACCAAGGCCAAGCTCAAGACGTTCCTGTACGAGCACCCGAAGGCCGCCCACAACATTCTCCAGGCGATCACGGACGTGTGCGTCAACTTTCTCGTCGCGCAGCAGCGTGCCGGTGCCCAGGCGCTTCAGGTGTTTGAGTCGGTCGCCGCCGAGGTGCTCACGCAGGAGCACTTCTACGAGTTCTGCTTCCCGTACTTGGAGCAGATCGCCGCGCGTGTCAAGGACGCGACGCCGAACACGCCGATTGTGTGCTTCTCCAAGGGCACGCCGTACGCGTACGAGAAGCTGTCCCACACGCAGTACGACTGCCTTGGCCTGGACTGGCAGACGGACCCAAGCGAGGCGCGTAAGCTCGTGGGCGACCGCGTGTCACTGCAGGGCAACTTCGACTCGAGCGCCATCTACGCGTCACCAGAGACCATCCGCACGCAGGTGAAGAAGATGCTCAAGTCGTTTGGCACGCAGCGTTACGTTGCCAACTTTGGCCACGGCTGCTTCCCAGACATGGAGCCGGACCACGTGAACACGTTCATCAAGGCCGTGCAGGAGTACTCGCTGGAGATGAACGTCAACGGCCACTAGAGTAGGCAAGAGATGTGCTGCGTATTGGAAACCAAACAAAAAGACTGACCGTAATGAGTCTCAAATGATAATTACACGAACGCGACTGCAGTCATTAGAATGCTTACGCCATTCGGCCTAGCGGAGCCTGTGTGGCGGATGAGATGTTCAAGGTGTCGGCAAAAACCTGTCACGCATAAGTTGTTTAGAGGATACTGCCAAGAAAGTACGGGTACAGAAGTATGCTGGACTCACCGTGAACATCTTGGTGATATGCTCCATGCGTTTGCGCTGCTCCTTCTCCATCGCCGTGCTTTTCTGCTTGATCTGATCGATTGTCGCCTTTTGCGAACCCGTCTGAGTCTCCAAAAACTCGAGTTTCTTGAGAAGAAGCGCCGTTTGGGACGAGATACTCTGCACGTGGTCTTCCAGATTGGCTCGCACTTGGAGCTGCTGCTTCTGGACAGTCGTGAGTGCCTGCTCCATGATCTCCAGGTCGTCAGCACGCTGCTGTGCTTGCGCCCGTGTCTCGGAGGCATGCTTCTGGGCCGTTGAATCGTAGTCGTGGAGCCTATCCGTCATGTCGTCCACCTGCTTCTGCCAGTGGACGCGTAAGTTGTTGGTCTCTTCACACAGATCTGTGATACGGTAGGACACGTCGCTCTTGAACTCGTGCATCTTGTCTTTGATCTCCATCACATCTCGCTGCAATTGCTGCATCCACTCGATATTGTGGCTGTGGGAGGCCTTCAGGATCTCGTTGTCTTTGGCCCAGTCGCGCTCTTTCAGCGACCAGATCTCCATCGTGCGCTTGAGCTGCATCACCTCAGTGTGGGTCGCCTTGTGCATCTCCGTCTGCCTCGTGAGCTGAGCATCCATGTCACTGAGTTTGCGTTGAGTGTCTTTGCGGAGACCGTCAATCTCGTTCATCAACACGTCCGAGAGCGTATCGAACGCGCTCTTGAGCGCCTTGATCTGGGAAGTAAGAAACTGAAACGTGGCCTGGGACTCGACTTCGAGCACCAGTTGATCTGCCGCTTCACGCTGCAGCTCCTTCACTGCACGCTGGAGCTGGTGCATCTCCGAAAGCGGCTTCTTCGTTTTTGCGAGCTGCGTGAGAGTTTTCTTCGATGCGACCGACATGATGCCTGGCGTTCCCAAGATTAATCACTTGTTCGATTGGAGAGAGCGACGGGAACTAATTGCGTTCTTGCAGTCAGTGCAGCTTGCCTCAGGGATGCACGGCAACTTGTGACCTTTCGCGTTCGGGCAATTGAATATCTCAAGATTTAGGAATAGACTTTTGTCAAAATTGAGCTTGTTGCGTCTCATTTCCAAAGCGATCTCTTCATTTGAGCGGTGCTATGTGTACCGCATGCCGTAGTCGTCTTCGGTGAGCAGCGACATGGCTTCCTTGTCATCAGCCGACTTGGTCGTGGCTTCCATGTCCGGATCTGGATCCCACTGATAGAGAATTTTGCCTGCCAGCAGCGCCACGAAAGCCACGAAATCCAACACGAGCGTCGTCTGCGAAAACCACACGCGGATCAGGTGCACGCCGAAGTTGCTTGGGTCGAGTTCGTACACCGCGAGGAAGAGGAACGACGCGACAAAGCCCAGTAACGTTGTGTTGTTCATCACGGAGACGTTGGTCATGCGTATCAGCTTGATGACCAGCGTGTTGATGATCACGTTTGAGAACACGTACGTGAGCAGAAGCACAATGCCGTACTGTGTGAATTGACGAGAACCAGCGTCAGAATACGTATAAAATGAGATCAAAGGGTATGCAGAGCCACTCACCTCGCAGTTGTCGGTCTCCACTTCGCTCTTGCCGTTGATCAGACACTCGAGACCGCTCATTTTCTGGTCCAGGTGCAGGACTTCGATGTCGAAGATCAGTGGCGCCAGCATGAGACCACCTATGAACTGGTAGACAGTCACCCAGGCGTTGAGATAGACCATGTCCATTGGCTGGTCGCGGATAGCGCGCTCTTTGTAGAGCATCGAGAGCGCGCCTGGGACGGCGGCTAATAGATAGAAGAGACTGCATGGACGAAAATGCATCAGTATAAGCTGCAGTCGCCGTAAGAGGAACATCCAAGTTGCACGTACGAGTTCCACGCAACCTCTCGGTCTTCCAGATCGTCCGAATCAAAGCTGCACACGAAAACAGAAACCTTATGAGTCTCCCCAAAAATGGACCTGCAGATAGCTGGAGGTGCACGTACTCTTCCAGCGTTGGCAGATAAGCCACTGCCAATCCGGCAGCCATGAGGATGTTGCCAAGGATTTGCATCTTCGAGTATCTGGGAAAGATAGGAAAGCAGTCAGCCACTTTGTGAGGCAAGATCGACGCTCCAACTGCCACTTGCCTCGTGCGGAAGATGAGTACGGAGAGTAGCGATGTCACGGGTATAGACGCCTGCATGAAGAGCAGCGTCTGCATCGGTTCGGTCATGCCGCCGGCAATAAATAACATCATGGCCTATATCACGATCCAGCACCAGCAGTATCATCCATCAGTGATTCGCCCTCGACGACAGAAAAATGAATATCAAACAGGATGCCGTACATGCAAGAGATCCAGCATGCCCATGGCGAGAAAGTTCAGCTTTGAGAAGTCGGTCACTTCCTCTTCGATGAACTCCTGTCATTCACACAAGCAACCGCCAGCTATCAGTCAAAAGATCCGACAAAGCGCACTCCTTCCATGTACTCACATCCTGCGTGGATTTGTAGCCGACGATACAGAAGAGCGGCGGAATGAACAGGAAAGTCATCATCTGGCACAGGAAGTAGCTACATTGCACGAAAGTCAGCAACGCGACACCAAAATGGTCCTCATGATGCAAAGCATCCATTCGCGAAGCACGCACCGGTAGGACTCCATGCGGTCGACCATGGTTTTGAACACGAGCCGCTCGGTCGCCATCGCCAGCACAAGGAGCGCGACAATCGCGAACGATAGCAGCGACTGAGGATACACAGCTACACTGTGAGCAGCGCCATTTACAAGCGCTTGAAGCCAAAGATCGCACCTTCTTGGAGCAGAGGTGGTACGCCTTGCCGGTGCGCGCATCGATGCCGAGACTCACGAAGGGCGTGTGGAGGCCCATGGCAATCACTTCTCTGCGGAAGGCTACGCTTCGCTATGATGCAGAGGCCCGCGTACGGTACGTCGCGCTGGCCGCGGTGGATGAAGAGGGATGGGTCACGCAGGCGGCACCGGCGATTGAGCCTCATCCATGTGTGATGCACTGCGCGTGGACAGCTCCGAAGTTACACGTACTGGACACATCGTGATAAGTACGGATTTGGTCCATTTGTTCTACTGTGAGAGACATAATAATACGATGGACGTTGAACTTGCCAAAAATGGAACGCCAATGGGAATGGAGGCATCCGTCGCTGTGGAAATGAGGGCAAACGAACGAGATTCAGGTGGCGATGAGGCTACGTGGGCGGTATTTTCCGTTGCTGACAAGATGAGAATCCTCTATTTATATCGCAGGTGTCGCTAGCGCCGCCGTATTTGGAGGCAGCTTCGAGAAACGGAAGTCTGCATCCGAACCCACTCGCCACTGACAGCGACGCCACCAGACATCCATAGAGGCCACTGTGCACTGTGAGAGCTAGAGGAAGGTAGCTACTCGACAAGCAACAAGATGGACGTTGATAATCCCACGGAGACTCTGCCTGCGCCGCCTCCGGCTGCTGTGAAGACCGTGGAAGCGCCTGTGTCTCCATCCGCTGAGGCGGACGAGACGCGCCAAGCGACTGAGCCAGTGGATGGCTCCATTGTGCTGCCACCAGCACCACCAGCGCATCCGGAAGTCAAGGAAAACCGATGGAAGCTCGCGTTCCGCCAGCTCATGTTCATGAAGGGCATGAACATGCAGGTCAACGACCGCAACAAGAACGAGATCGAGCTTCGCCAGCAAAACATCACGGTGCGTCCTGCCTACTGTTGTCCAGCTCTCTGTTTGTTTCTAGGTATTGATCTGCTTGCTGTGTTGGATACGTAGCCGCTGTCGCTCGTGTGCAGCGTTCCGTTCTTCAACTCGTTCTCGGCCGACCAGATCCGCATGCTCGTGAACGCCAGCAAGCGCGTGCAGCTTCGTCCAGGTGACACCATGGTGTTGACGCCAGTGGACAAGAGCGGCGACAAGAAGTTCTTCATAGTGAGCAGTGGTAATCTGGCCATCACGGCGGTGGACGTGGAGAACGCGCTCGCCATCGAGCAGGCCAATCTGTCGCCAAAGTTCAAGCTCGGCATCGGCGACTACTTTTCCGTCCACGAGAAGGCCAACTACAAAGTGATCGCCATGGAGCCAGTCGAGTATCTCGTCGTGCCGATGGATATGATCAACTTCATCAGCGCGGAAACCGTCAAGGCGATCCGAGATGAAAAGCACGAGCTGAGTGGTGAAGGGGCCGAGACGGAGAGCTTCAAGCAGTGGGCTCTGCAGTTCACGCTCGCAGCGCAGCGCTCGAACGTGGCAGGTGAGAATGTCGCGACGGCTATTCCGTCAGGACTGTCGAGGAGTTCGTGCAAGCAGTTCAGCAAGGACTTGCTCTTGCATTTCTCACCGGAACACGAGCTCGACCACACGCTCGAGTACATGCGGATGACGCTCATGACCGTGTTCAAGGCACGCCGAGTGCGGATATATGTCGTGGACCAAGACGCGGGCAAACTGATCGTCAAGGTACGGTCCATGCTTGTTCTATGAGATGAGTGATTGACTTGAGAGACTAACGACATTGTCTTGCTATCGTTAGTTTGCCGATGATTCTCTGTCGCAAGGCTCAGTGAACCTCACCAGCGGCATCGCTCAGCGTATTCTCGAGAAGCGAGGCGCTGTGTACGACCCATCTATGGCGAAGTATTGCGAGGACAAGACGCCGGACAGTGCTGTCTTCAAAGAGCTCTACAAGCCAGGTGACCACGCTCTCGCGGCCCCGCTGTTTGAGTTCGATCCGCTTGGTTCTGCTGCTGGCTGCAACACATCAGCCCGCATTGTCGGTATGCTGGAAGTTGTGATGGACCGAAACCAAGGTTCGACGTCTCCTCGGGCGTCAACAACGGGGACTTTCGCGAGCGATAACGACTTGCAAATTCTCGAAGTCGCCACTCAGGAGCTGAGTCGCTACCTGTTCTTCCACTACCAAGATTTCTTCACAGTACCCCCACACGACACGGATGAAGAGGGTGACGAAAGCGAGCCAGCTCCAACGATCGAGGTGTTTCCTGCGCCTGAGGCATCAGCGGAGAAGGCTCGTCGACCTCTGACCCTTCGTGTCGACTCGCTGACAGTCGACGCGCTGGACACACCGATCACTTACGGCCTCCTCAGCGTTCGCAATGGCAGGACAGTACTCGCAAGCTTAAAAACTGTGACGCGTCCAACGTCGCCAAGCAAGGACCGATCTCAGCCACGCACGTTCGCGTTTGACGGAGTTGTCGACACTGAAGTCCCACTAGGTGACATACCACATGGCTCGCATCTCATGATCCAGCTCTTCACGAAGAATGGCCAAGCAGCGTGGTCTGGGCTGCACCTTTTCGACTTTAGGCACGATCTCCGGACAGGAAAGATCGAGTTGGACGTGTCTAGCACGCCTCCGTCGGCATATCGAACGGCACTCGAGATCGAGAACTGCAACAAGCGGGATCGTTCAAACAAGAAGAATGTAATCGGTACGATCGAGGTGACCGTCGACTGTGGAGGAGCTCTCGCGCAGCAAGGGTTTTCATTCTCAAGCTTGCCGACCATCAAAAAGCGCTGTATCACATTCCGAGCGTCGATATTTGGGGAGAAGCGCGCGAGCCGGACCTTGAACCACGAAAGCGCGCTGATGACGACGTTCCCACCTGAGAAGCAGTCGTTCCTGAACTTGTTGCGTGTCGACCCGCTCGTGAAGCTCTCCGATGAAGACAAAAAGTTTGTGTGGAGCTTTCGCTACAGCCTCTCAGAAGATTCGGCGTTGCTTCCAGCTTTTCTCCTTTCCGTCGAGTGGAGTAAGCGCGATCAAGTGATGGAAGCGTACCGGTTACTGATCCAGTGGCGTCAGCCGACGTATCTCCAAGCGCTGCAACTACTGAGCCCATTGTATCCTGATCCTAAAGTCCGTGCGTACGCTGTGCGTTGCATGCACTCGTTACCAGACCACCGTCTGCGGCTGTACCTGCTCCAATTGGTGCAGGCACTCAAGAACGAACGATACCACGATTCAGCTCTCGCTCGATTCCTACTCATGCGAGCGCTTCAGAACCCAGCGGAGATCGGCTACTCACTGTACTGGTTCTTGAAGGCAGAGGCTCATGTGGACCAGACCTCCCAGCGGTTTGAGCTACTCATGGGTGAGTACTTGCAGCTATGTGGAAACTACAAGCTCGAAATCCGACAGTCGGTGTTCGTGATGAAGAAGCTTGAAGAGATCGCGGCTGTTGTGAAGGACGAACCAACTCCGGCTGCTCGCCGTGCCAAACTTCACGAAGCGATCCGCGCGACAGTTCTTCCAGAGACTTTCCAGCTACCACTGCAGCCCAGAAACTACTGCAACGGCATCATCGTGGAGCCTTGCCGCGTCATGGAGTCGAAGAAACGTCCGCTATTCTTGCAGCTCGAGAGTGCGAAGGCTCAGCACGGAAACCCGTTTGTGATGTTCAAGTCAGGCGATGATTTGCGTCAAGATCAGCTCGTGCTCCAGATCCTGCGAGTGATGGACGACTTGTGGCGTGAAGCAGAGCTCGACCTCTGCCTTTCTCCTTACGCATGTATCTCCACAGGCCACGAGATCGGTCTGATTGAGGTCGTGGGAGACTCCTCGACACTTGCCAGCATCATATACGATCGCCACGAGAGCTCACGAACCAAACTAGGGCGCAAGATCAAGTCGGCCAAGGATGCACTGGTGAGCGACCACGTCATTTCCGAGTGGTTGTTCCCGCGCGAGACCAGCGAATCCGCCCAGGCGAATGGAGAACAGTCAGGAGGCTCATCACGCCAGACCTTCGAAGGTCCTGAGAGCCCAGGATCTCCTGTCGTGAGTCCAATGAGCTCGCCAATCAGTTCTCCAGTGAACGATCTCCCTCGTGATGGCGACACCGAGAACTCCTCGTCCGTCCCGTCCGTTGACATTGCACCAATATCCTCGTGCTTCCCATCGCTGTCACCGTCCAAGCTGCGGCGTCCGAAGAAGTCGTTGTCGCGTGGCGTTGACGCGACCCACAACTTCCTCCGCTCGTGTGCCGGCTACTGCGTCGCGACGTACGTGCTGGGTATCGGAGACCGCCACAACGACAACATCATGCTCCAGCGCACGGGCAAGTTCTTCCACATCGACTTCGGCCATTTCCTGGGCAATTTCAAGTCCAAGTTCGGCTTCAAGCGCGAGAAGGCGCCGTTCGTATTCACACCCGCGATGCTGCACGTGATCGGCGGCAAGGGCAGCGACAACTACAAGGAGTTCCAGAAGATCGCGTGCGAAGCCTTTCAAGTGTTGCGAGCGCACTCGAACCTGCTCATCACGCTGCTCGTGCTCGCGCTCACGTGCGGAACCCCGGAGCTCACGTGCGAGGACGACATCAAGTGGGTGCACCGCACGCTCATGCTGGAGTTGGCGGACGCGGAGGCCAACGAAAAGTTCCTCAAGCTCATTGACGTGGCGCTCAACACCAAGACCACGCTCGTGAACGATGCCGTCCATCTCATGGCCCACTAGACGAAGGAAGAGTGATGCCATGCCGCCTTTCTCGATATTGTCGCCGGGTTTAGAAGGATGCCGTTGCTTGAGCTTCTGCGACAGGAGCTTCACTCTCTTTCTCCAAAATGCGACACGATAACAACGGCAGCAAGAATGACATGAACATGAACACAGACTGACACGGACCACCATGAGTGGAATGGAGCTGTTGCATTTGCTGAATGTCGGCCGCAACGGAGGTCGTCGCTTTACCAATCACAGCGCAATCATCCACGAGCAATCATGGGAGAGCTGCTGGGTCCAACAGACCACCACTCTGGGATCGGAGTGAATCTTGCTCTCTACTAAATCCGATTTCATACAAATGCCAAGAATAATAGCTTTCTCGGTTTTAGGAGGAATCGGAGCTCTTCGCGCAGTTGCCTGCGACAGTGACGCGGCGACGGTGGTGGCCGCCCGACTCGGCCAATCCATAAACCCAACGGCTGCGAGCCACTTGCCGCCACACGCCTCACGCCTCACGACCGCCGCCGACGGGCACTTGCAGTGCAACCACAGAGACGAAGCACGGCGTCGACGTCAACAGCACCAACGCAGAGCTGACCTTCCTACGGCTCCTGTACTTGTGTGGTCGCTACGCTCCGACGCAGCCACTTCCAGAACAATCAACTGACGTGAAGCCATTGAGTGATCCACTGATCCCCACCGCAATCATGGGCGACGACATTGCCGAGCAGCAGCAGCGTCAGGTGCTGCGCGTGCGCAAGGGCTCCGACCTGTCGGTCTACGGCAACGAATGCAGCCAGAGCACGAGCGTGTACGGCTCGCAAAGCGCCGCCAAGCCTAAGCAGCCCACGCACTCGAAGGCGCACGACGAAGACGACGCGGAAGATGCCGAGCCGCGCGCCAGCAACTACGAGAACCGCAAGTGGAGCATGGAGGAGACGGTCGCCGTCGAGGACGAGAACGACGACGCGTGGACCAGCAACCCGCGCACGCTCACGTGCGGCTTTTTGCTGATGGCGTGGATCGTGTACGCCGCGTTCCACGACCCGCTTGTGAGCGCGTCGACGGCGCAGATGAGCGACGACGAGGCCTACGCCGCCGATCTCAAGCGCGGCGTCAAGTACGCCAGCGTCTTCTTCCTCACGTACTGCGCGCTTCAGCTGCCCGACGGCCACTTCATCCGTCCGCACCCGGTGTTCTGGCGATTGATCACTGGCGCGTTCATCTTGTACGAGATGCTGCTCATAGTGTTGCTGTTCCTGCGCACACCTGATGCCCGCGGTTTCTTCAAGATCTTCGACCCGAAGCTCGGCGTGCAGCTACCAGAGGAGTCGTACGCGTCCGACTGCCGCCTGTACACGCCGGAGAACCCAGAGTCGCACTTTATCAACTTCCGCAACACGTTTTTCGACCGCTTTGTCGTGATGCACTTTCTCGGCTGGTTCGTGGGCGCGCTCATGATGCGTAGCTACTTCACGTGCTGGGTGCTGAGCGTCATGTTTGAGTGGTACGAGCTGTCGTTCCGCCACTGGCTGCCCAACTTCAACGAGTGCTGGTGGGACCATCTCTTCCTCGACATCTTCACGTGCAATGCGTTTGGCATCTACCTCGGCATGAAGGTCTGCAAGTGGCTGGAGATGCAAAAGTACAACTGGGTCGGCATCCGCAAGATCCCCAACTTGTCCGGCAAGGCCAGGCGTGCGCTGGCCCAGTTCACGCCTGCGTACTGGCTCGCGTACGACTGGAAGATCTTCCGATCGGCTGACCGCTTCTGGCGCGTCATGAGCATGATCACGATCCTGTCGCTCATGATGCTCAACTCGTTCTTCCTCAAGACCGTGCTCTGGATCCCGGCGTCGTCGCCGCTCAACGTCTACCGACTCGGGATCTGGTATACGGCCGGCAGCTACGCCATCGCCGAGTACTACATCTTCTCGACGTTCACGGTCCACGTCGAGGGCAAGCAGCCGCAGCCCGTGAAGAAGCTCGGCCCGCGCGCGTGGCTGGGCGTGCTCGTGGTCACCACGGAGATTTGCGTGATCGTCAAGCACGGCAAGGGCATGTTCACGGCGCCGTTCCCACTGTACGTGAAGCTCGGCTGGGGGCTCATCTTCGCCGTGCTCGTGGGCGGCTCGTCGATCTACTTTGCGTTTTTCAACAAGACGCCTGCGAAGACGACCGCCAACAAGAAGCGCCAGTAAAAACCCCAGCAATGCACACAGACAGACTCATACACACAGGATAGCAGCCTCGCTATCTCGCATACAGTATAGACACCTCCACACTTAAAGCCCAATAGATCGTTCGTCATCTACTTCGAAGTACTTCGATGCAGCGAGGAAGTTACGAGTACGTATGGATACACGAGGACATGTATTATATCAAATCAATCACACTGACAAGGAGCCCGTCTGGCTGAGAGACGTTGAGCTGCTAGCCTTTCTTCAATCGCTTAGTGGTGGAAGAGACGCAGGTTGGAGAACGCCATGGTGATACCGTACTCTTCGCAGGCGCCGACGACGTCCGAGTCGCGGTTGCTGCCGCCCGGCTGCGTGATGAACTTGACGCCGAGCTTGCTGGCGTGGTCGATCGAGTCGCGGAACGGGAAGAACGCGTCGGACGCGAGCGACACGTCGGTCAGCGACTTGAGGAACGTCTCCTTCTCTTCGGCCGTGAGCGGCTCTGGCGCGACCTCGAACATCTCGTGGAACGTCGCGAGCTCAGCAGGCGCCATGTCGCCCTCGATGTAACGCACACGCGCGTTCACGCGGTCCTGGCGCTTCACGGAGCTCTTGAACGCGAGGCCCTGGACCTTCGGGTGCTGGCGCAGGTGCCAGATCGAGACCTTGCGGCCCGCGAGCTTGATGCAGTCCACACGTGACTGCTGGCCGGCGCCGACGCCGATCATCTGACCGTCCTTGGCGTAACCCACCGAGTTCGACTGCGTGTACTTGAGCGTGATGGCCGCCAGGGTCAAGTCGCGCTTCTTGGCGGCATCCAGCTCACCGGCACCCGTGGTCTTGACGTCCTTGAGGTGCTCGTCGTTGAAGATCACGTCGTTGCGCTTCTGCGCAAACGTGATACCCGCGACCTCACGGTACTCGACATCTGGCAGCTTGAACGAGGCGTCGGCCTCGAGTACAATGAAGCCACCGTTCTTCTTCGACTTGAGGATCTCCAGGGCCGCTGGCTCGTAGCCTGGCGCGATGATACCGTCGCTGACCTCACGCTTGAGAATCTTGGCGGTGGCTTCGTCCACGATGTCGCTGACAGCGACGAAATCGCCAAACGACGACAGTGGGTCGGCGTTACGCGCACGCAGGTAGGCGAGCGACAGCGGCGTGAGCTGCACGTTGCCGACCTCGTAGGCCTTGTGGAGCGAGCCCTCGAGCTCAACAGCCACAGCGGCACCGGCAGGGCTGACATGCTTGAACGACGCGGCCGCTGGCAAGTTCAGCGACAGACGCAGCTCACGCACGAGCTGGTACGCGTTGGCAGCGTCCAGCAGGTTGATGTAGCCGGGCGTGCCGTTGAGCACCTTGAACGGCAGCTTCGCGCCCGTCAGACTCAGGATCGCCGACGGCTTCTGGTGCGGGTTGCATCCGTACTTGAGCGTGAGCTCGTGGTTGTACACACGCGTGACGGTCGGCGCGGTCTGGCCGAGCTCGCCGTTGATCCAGTTGGAGATGGCCGAGTCGTACGACGCCGACAGCGCGAACGCAGCGGCCGCGCACTTGCGACGGAACTCAATGGTCGTGTTGAAGTTGTTGGTGTTGAGCTCCTCCATGAGCTTCGGGTACTGCGCAGGCGAGGTCATGATGACCACCGACTTGTGGTTCTTGGCCGACGAGCGCAGCATCGATGGACCACCAATGTCGATGTTCTCAATGCACGTGTCAAAGTTTCCGCCCGACGCGACCGCCGCCTCGAAGGCGTACAGGTTGAGCACGACGAGGTCGATCGGCTTGATGCCGTTGGCCTCCATGTCGCTCTCGTGCTGCGCGTTGCCGCGCACGCCCAGCAGACCGCCGTGGATCTTCGGGTGCAGCGTCTTCACGCGGCCGTCCATGATCTCCGGTGAGCCCGTGTAGTTGGACACGTCGATGACCGGCAGGTTTGCATCGCGGATGGCCTTGGCCGTGCCGCCCGTGGACAGCAGCTCCACGCCGTGCTGCGACAGGAACTTGGCGAGGTCGATGACGCCTGTCTTGTCCGACACCGAGAGCAGCGCGCGGCGGATCGGCACGAGCGAGGTCGTGGAGCCCGTGCTGGTGACAGCGTGGAGGATGTGGCTCATGGTGGAGAGGGCTCGTAGGGAGAGGGGCTTGGATTGCGATGCGAATGCGCGAATGGCCGATGAGGCGTGTGGTGTGTGGCCCTGCGGATTGGAATGGATCGCGTCTACGGTCTGGTGCTACGGAGCGCTACGGGCGGGTCTGTAGGGTGTGGAAGGGAAAACGGGTCAAGACCCGTCTAATTTTTAGCCAATCAGAAGTGTATTTGAGCATTTTTACACCAATGGTTGGATGTGAAAGTGCGGTGCCAACACCATCTGGCTGTGCAGAGACGGAACAACTGCAGAACCAACGAATGGTGGTGCCACCACAATTTAATATACTAATCTGTCGTACACAGTACACAAATGCCAAATCAAAACAAGGTAGGTTCATGCGAAGAGGAGGCAAACGACAATAAATTGCAATTATTGCGGTCGGAGGAAGTTGTGTGCTGTCCTTCGCACACGCTTCCTTCACGTAGGGCATGACGAAGTCCGTCATTCTAAGCTGATGCATATACTCCGTAGTAGTGGGGTGTGCTGCTGAGTTAGAGGTAACCGAGCATCTTCAGCGAGGCCTCGATAGTGAGGCCCGCGAGACCAACGAGACCGAGCAAGCCTATGAAGTCAACGTGTTAGTCCCTGAGATATTCAAATCGTAACGATCCGGGCTAGATATTGCGTACCGAAGGTGCCCCGTTGACGCTTCGCTGGGTCGCCACTGGCGTAGCCGTTCACGTAGAAGATGAAGCCCAACACGCGGACGGCACCGCAGATCGCAGCATATGTAGGGCGGTAGATGCTGTAGCAACGATAGTGAGTGCCTCCATCAGTGAATGCTAGCGTACAGATATACATACGAGGCGGTAAGAAGCAGCGCAAAGAGCGTTGGCATGTTCTCGAGCACGTTCTGGTGCGCGCGCTGCACGCAGTTGAAGGCCTTGGCGTTCTTGTCGCTCTGCTCCGCGTACATCTACTCCCAACAACACGTCAGCTATCTACACCAATAGCGTCTTTCTTCCTATGAGTCAAAATGGGTC
>JAADXE010000154.1:0-45957 GCA_023337545.1 Pythium coloratum
GACGAAGCTGCGTCCTCCAGCTCCGTTTCGTTGCCATGATCTCAGGCCTTTCATCCGAGATTGACGAGGAGGATCTGCGCGCGTGCTGGCTACCACACAAGTGTACCGTGGCTATTCTTCGAAAGCCAGATCCAGTGGTGGACCAAAGAGTGACAGTGTTGGGTGTTGAAGTGCTCATGCGCGCGTCACAGAGAGCGCATGTGGACAACATAGTCAGTTAGACTGTCCACCTGACAGGGAAAAGTGTTCTGCAGCAATTGAAAGTCAGAACGCCACTTCGCGGTTGCGTCGGATCGATATCCCCAGAACACTTTGTGGTCCGCAGGACTAATGTTCTGATTCAGAACCTGCGTTCTGAATCGAACGGCAATTGTGCAGTTTATCCAGATCATCCTTGGCCAGATAGACTGACGCCCACAGATTCACGGGTCCAACAGCATCAGTCGAACGCACCCACTTGGTGACACGGCTGGATGATTGAATTGTGTCGCGTTGTGCTCGCCCATGTGGCCACAATGCAACGATGATCCAAGGGTCGCGGTGGCGGGTTTCGACCCGTTTCCTGAATTTGCAAGTGCTACAGACTGTAGCTCACCGACGGGTCGGGTTCTCGGGATAGAGCACAGCAACCATCCAGATCATCCGTTTGGGTAAAAACCTGCTGCCGGCGTCGGTGGTTGGGGCAAAATGGTGTGTGACGAGGGACAACTCTGTTCCGAAAGTCTTGAACTCGACACTGGGCAAGAGCACCGTATGTTTCCGCGCAAGCCGAGACACTCTCCATGCGGCCGCGGCGTCTGGCCGGTGTCGGGCTCTTCGTTTTCATAGACGCCGTTGTGGAGACCAAGAGCTCTGCCGCAGCTGGGGCTTTAGTGCTTTGTGTCCAGTGTCCGCTCGCCTGACTTTGGTCGTCTTGTTGCCTGGTTTGGCTTTGCTTGGGCTTGGAGCAGCGAAGGCGTCGACACGAGCGGAACACTTTGGGAACTGGCCTTCTGCGCGGAGTGCCGTGCTTTTCCTCGAAACGGTTCCGGTTGGAACGAATTACGCGACACAGCATAACTGTCGTGGCCGACGATCGTCCCCAGCACTGGCTGATCTGGAGACCTTCCTGCATTACAGTAACCAATCTCCACTCCGACGAGTATGCGCGTGAGTACAGCGGCGCTAGTCGCGACGACGGCGACGGCCCTGGTGGCTATGGGCGCGCAGGCCGACGACGTCCAGGTCAAGGTTGCGAGTTTCAACGTCCGCACGTCGCAGGCAAGTGAGGACGCGCTACAGAGCTGCAGCAACTGGGCTGGCGCCCGCAAGGGCAACGTCGTGGGCCAGTTCAACTCCATGGACGCCGACTTCGTGGGCACGCAGGAGACCTCAGACGACCAGCGAGGCTACCTGGACGACACGCTGAAGGCCACGTACAAGTCTATCGGCACGCGCTCGGGCTCGCTCGACGGCCGTGCGTCTGAAGTCGACGCCATCTACTACAAGTTCGCGGACTGGACCATGCTCGCCGAGAAGACGTACTGGTTTGTAAGTGTCATTGTCTCTCTGTTGAATTGGTGGCTGGTACATTACGCTCACACTCCCTTTCCTATCACAGGGCCCCAACACGGACGCTGCTTCGGCTGCGTGGAACATGCAGTACTACCGCACTGTCGTCTACGGCCGCTTCCAGCACGTCAAGTCTGGACTCACAGTCTGCATCGCCAACACCCACTACGAGACGCCCGGCAACGACCTCGCACAGAACGAAGCCTCCAAGATCATCATCGCCAAGACGCCGGCGTTCTGCCAAGCAGGAGATAAGATCACAGTGCTGACCGGAGACTTCAACGCCAAGCCAAACTACCAGGGCATCCAGACGCTGTACGCCGACAACTGGAACGAGAAGTCGTCGGACCCGACGTTCTGCGGCAACATGCTCTCACCAACGTGCCAGGAGAAGTTCGACTTCACGCTCTACAAGCTCGCCAGTGGAACCGACGTTTGCCACCTCAAGTCGGAAGTTATTCGACAGGAGTTCTCGGGCTGCTACCCATCCGACCACGCCGTGCTCATGAGCACTTTCTGCATCAGCGGCTCATGCTGCGGTACGACTCCGACTCCTACGCCCTCGCCTTCCCCTGACACGGCTAATCAGACGAATTCATCGACAGGTACCGAAACGCCTGCCCCCGTCACGTTTTCGACCAGCGGCTCCGGCGGCGAGAACGAGGCCGAGATCCAGCCTGGAGTTGTCTCTCCAGCAGGAAGTAACCAACTGTTGTCTGGCACGAGCACTGACGCCGCCGGCGGTGGTGGCGACGCGGCGTCGGCGGGCGGCTCCGGCACAGCCACGCAGATCAACACCAAGTCGGAAAGCACGACGAGTGCCACCGGCACGGTCTTTGCGGTCATGGGCGTCATCGGTGTGGTCGGTGCCGTCTGCGCCTTCGTCATCAAGAAGAAGCGTGCGCTCGAGTCCCAACTCGACGACCAGAAGTCCGGTCTCGCGCCAATTCCGTCGTTCTTCAGCCGCGCCGACGCAGACGCGCTGTCCCCGCAGCGAGCCACGCAAGGAACCGCAGTCGCAGGACGGAACACCAAGGCCATGGCCCGCAAGTTCAGTTCGCCAGTCCCTACTCTCGAGACCATCACGGAGAACCGCGACCGCTCCTTCTCGCAGACCTCGTCGATCCCGTGCGACGACCGTCGGTCGA
Organism: Pythium coloratum; assembly: GCA_023337545.1. Taxonomy (NCBI): domain Eukaryota; phylum Oomycota; class Peronosporomycetes; order Pythiales; family Pythiaceae; genus Pythium; species Pythium coloratum. Next base: position 2,700 of record JAADXE010000154.1, read on the forward strand.
GCATGGCGCACTCTGACCGCTACGGCTCCGACCAGTATGGAAGCCGTATGTCATCGCCAGTTCTGCTGGATGATGACGGCCGCGAGACCGGCCGTGGTTCCAGCCGCCTCTACTTTAGCGAAGTGGTGACGGACCGCACGGTCAGCAAGAAGAGCAACGACTTCGCACTCTTATAGTCGCGTACGCGGCACTACCGACGATAGCGCAAATGTATTTTGCGTCTTCGCCGCGTCCATGTTAACAGTACAAGGTAGCAGCGTTTCCGGGGATTCATGAGGATGCCCGAGACGAATTTGTCCAGCTCATGCCACCAACCGAATGATGTAGTGATCCAACAACCAACCAAACAAACAAAAACACTTGAGAGTTCCATTCAACGTTTTCTTCCACCACTACCTCTCTACAACACCAGCTCTTGTCGCTCTTGCAGCTGCATCTTTTTCTCCTCCATCTTGCTCTGGACCGACGCCAGCTCTTCCTCCAGGCGGGTCTTGCGCTTCTGCAGCCTCTTGAGGTGCGCGGCGTGCTCGGCCGCGGTCTGCTCCTTCACTTTCTCGATGCTGCGCTCGATGGTACTGGACTTGGAGTCCTTGACCTGGATCTTGCGGAACGACTGCTCCACTTCCTTCGACGCGGCCTCCAGATGCGACTCCGCGAGCGTGCGCGCGCGCGCATTCACGCAGCTGAGGTTCATGATGGGCGACGCCAACTGCGAAATGAAGAAGCAAGCACGGGACCCCTCTCAAAACGATATTCCAAATCATCACTTTAAGAAGGTTACTGGTGAGACCATCACTCGGATTTCAGGCTTGAAGTGCAAGTGGCAACCAAACAAACAGACGAGCGGCATCGGACAGAGATGGCGGATGCGATGGCGGCGCTGGAAGCGCTGGATGAGGAGCTACATGTAAGGATGTGTATACATATACGACACGCCTGCGCTATTCTCATGGTGGTGTGCTGCAGGCGGCGACACTCGCCAGCGACCAGGAAGGGCGACGCGCCGAGCAACTCAGGGAAACGATTCGAGATCTGACCGACCTCATCGAAGGCGAGCAGAGTGCTGCTGCGTTGTACGCATCGACAGAGGTGGGAAAGCCCAGATACGGTGCTTGAGTATTCGAGAGGCTGATGCCGCTCGGCCGTGTGTGGAGATCGCGTTGCGAGGGCGGGCTCGACTCGCGAAACGCTCACGAGAACTGGTGGAGAGCGAGCTGCGTGCAGTCAACACGCGCGTCACGAAGGTGAGGGACGCAGTGCCATGGATAGTCACTTGTTAATACGAGCGATATCTGAAGCGACTGCGTTTGTTGGCAGCAAGTGAAAGACTGCCAGTTACGATCGCGAGAGTTCGCGCAACACAGGTCCCATCGTCAATGGCTTTTTGGACGCGTCCATCGCGTGTTAGAACTCACCGATGACGATGTTGATACGATAGATCTTCGCTGTGGAACGTGGCGAGAGGTACGTCTCACTCTACTACAAGTGCGAGCTCTGAATTTTGGCTGAGCGTGGTGTTCACATAGAATTAGAGTCGAGATTGTCCGAGATCGCGATGCCCATGGTAAGGCGGCAGTTGCGTATGATTAACAGAGAGAGTGCTTCTAAGTGGACAGCGTGTGCATCGCACTAGCGCGTTGAAAGGAGTCGCAGCACAGCGACTATCATTTGCAAGGAGTCGCGACATGTCGACGAAGATCCACTCGACGCGTTGCGAACGAAGGTGAGTGTTCAATCACCGAAGCGAGTAGTTCCGTCGAGCTGACGCTGTCGTGGACAAATGGGTTTCCTGCCAAATAGATTGCGATCCGCGAGAAAGAGCTCAGAGCTCTCGAGCGTCTCAACGAACGGCATGTCAAGGCGGTAGATGCGGTGGAAAAGAGTTTAGACGAACTTCAAGGCGCAAAACACGCGAAAGAACAGGAGAATCTAGAGCGAGAGGAGTCGATCCTCCTCGGAAACTTGCGATCGCCACCACCAGCGAAGCGCAAAGCCCTCGAGTCACCTGCTGCAACTCAAAGCCGACTCAGCAGGGTCTTTGAGCGCCAAAAAGGTGAAATCAAGTCTCCAAGACTGTAAATTCAAGTCATGCTGACGACTTTGTGCTCTGTACGAGAGGTCCGACGAAAACAAAGCAGCCAGCAAGCAAGAGGAAACGCCAAGCCACGCTCACTGGGCCTACCAACCAGTTCACGCCGTTACCACTCAACGACATCACTGGAAACAACAGCACTGGCGCCGACAGTGATTTTAGCCTGTCGGACTAACGCCGTGCCACACAATAGACTGAACTGCCACACCACTAACGCGTGCAAGTCAAATTTACATCACGACTCTTCACATAACTGGAAGAACGAGGACGCCACGCAACATGGCGGAGCACGAGCTGCAGGACTTTGACTATGGAAACGAGTCTCTCGACCAGTTTGCCTCCTACGAGGACTACCTGGATTCGCAGCTCACCGAGACCGATCTCTTCTATCTGGAAGACGAGGAACTAGCGCGTCAACTCGTGGAACTGGGCTACCGCGGCTCAGGAGAAACCCTCCGCCGTGAAGACTTCGAGGCACGCAAGCGAGCCGAGCGTGAGAGGAACGCGCAAAAGACCAACATCCCCAAGCCCCTCGCGAGCGCCGGCAAGGATCTATCACAGTTTCCGCTTCTGTCGGCTCTCGCGAGCCGGGAAGACCTCGTGCGCAACGGAAAGCTTACTGTCAGTACCAAAGCACGATACATACATGAGTGCTCATGTCACTAACTCTATGTTCTTGACGTGGCAGTGCATCATTTTCGTGCGTGACAAGAACAGCAAAGGCCAGGAGATCAGCGGCTACATCGACTACGCGTACCGCCTCAAGACTGAGGCTTTCGAGCCGTACTTCGAACGCAAGAAGAAGCTGCTGCCCAAGCCGTCGGACCTGAGCTACTACAACTGGGAGACGCAGACGTCGACGTCCAACTCGACGCCCAACTTCCAAGTGATCGCCGACAGTGAAACGGGGCTGCTCTTTAAGAACAAGCGAGACCGCAAGGTTGTCAACGTCGACCCCAAGGCCAATCCAGGCGACAACTCGACCCGCACCGAGATCAAGACCAAAGAGTTCCTCCAAGTCGTACTTTATGACCACATGACGCGCCGCAAAACGTGATCCACTGACTGCTCTCGTTTACAGTCCGGTAGGCTGTCTAATATACTCTTCTACTGCCGTTGGCTGTTGCAATCAACTGACTAAAACCTCCTCACCCGATACGTCCCATGACGCACTGCAGCACCGCTCGATAGCCACGGCGCGCGAGGTAGAGTTTGAACGGTCCGGACTCGATGGCCTGGAAGATGTTTTGGTGTACCGACGCGATGAGCTCGACGCGAGGGTAGTCGGTGGAGGAGTCCGAATGCAGTGCGATACTCAGGCGGCGACTGAGTTGCTGGGACTGGAATGACTGCCGCAGCTGCGCAACTTCGTTCGGGCGGATCATAGGCAGAGCCTCCGTCATGCGAACGATCGTCTTCAGGTGCTCCCACTCGTCTTTCGGCGTTCGCATCCTTTCGTCAGCGTTCATGATGCCGTTTTCACGTTGGATGCAGCGTTGCCGGAAGAGTTCGCACTCCAGCCAGGCGTTCAGGAGCGCCTGAGCGCCGATGCCGTACATGAAGTCGCTGAACGACTTGAGCAGCTCCTTCCGTGCAAGCACGCGTTGAAGGAGGGAGGGCTCGGAGAGTGGTGTTGTGATGGCTTCTTCTTCTTCGTTGCGACTCACGGCCTGTGGTGGTGAGGTTATCCAGTCAGTGTCCAGTCGCCTGTTCTCCTTGAATAAGGAAACTGCAGCTACTCACGTCTTCCGTTATGATGATCTCAGCTTCATACAGCCGATGGTTTTCGCCGCAGATGCCGATCTGGATGTGCAGAGCGTGTATCCACGCGATCATTTCTTCCTTGTTACTGGCGCAGAGCTGCAACATCAAACGAGAATCACGCGGTGAGCTCAGACGCTGTGATGGCTGCCAAGATCGCAGTGAGCAGTGGTACGTACGTGATATTCTCGACGAGGTGTCCGCAGCTCAAATGAGAATGCCACTTTCTGTTGAAGACACGCAGCATCAAAGCCGATGAGTCACCAAGCACACTCGCGCGACAGGTTACAAGGCATCAGAGAGGAACGCACCACATCGGGTTTTGCTTTCGCGAGGTACGCGCTCAACAAGCTGATGGTCGTCACGTCGCGTTGGTTGGTTGCAGACTTGCAGTAAAGCAGTTGGTCGTCCTGCACGTTAAGGCGAAATTCCGATGCATCAGCCATCACACGCGTGGAATCGTCAGACGTACACGAACCCGATGGAACATACCTTGACGACGAACCATCGCTTCCGCCACACGTTCGGGTCTTTCACGCTGGCCTTCTGAAGGTAACCTGATCGAATGCCCTGGAGATAAAGGAGATTAGCCATGGATACCCCGACCAGTGAATGGACCAATAGAGCGAACGTACTTTGCCAAGGAAAGCTGGGAAGATCAGACCTTGGGACTCAGACGTTTCCTTCTTCATGTACTCTTCTTCCAGATCCAGTGGCGCGCCACGAACATCCTGTTGGACAATGGCAGCATTGGAGAGGGAGCGTGAGAATATTGCCACTAGAGACAGATAGATGTCCATGACGACACGTGATATCATCATACCTTGAGGATGAACTTGAGCGGCGGCCTCGTGCGGTGTTTGGCCTTCGGACGGAGCGGTCCGAGCGAGTCCTCGCCGTCGGCGGTGTTCGTGCGCACGCGGTTGAGCTTTTCGACTATCGGCAATACGAGTTCTTCATCTTGAAGAGTTCTTCCTGACAGCGAGCGGACTATTATCAACACAGAGAAACCATTAGAAGAGTGCAAGTCTGACGCTGAAGCATCCAATCGAATCTCACCACTTGTGTCACTCGGGTAAACGACGACGATCACGTAGAAAGCAAACTCTGCCGCCGGGATCTTGATCTTGTTGGCCATGGACTTCCGCACCTCGAGCACCGTGGTCGTGGCCGTGAGTTTGAAGACCGTCGACGACGTGAAGCTCTGGTTTTCGAAATAAATACGCGCGAAGCCCGTGCGCTCGTCAGTCGGCGGCTTCCCCGGTCGGAGCCCTGGATGGCTACGCTTACGCTCGACCACTGTGGACGCGGAGCTGATGCTCTGTGCGCTGTCATTGCGCGTGAGCGACACGAGCGACGGCGACGGCGGTCGCGAGCGCACGCTATTGGTCGTCGAGGGCGCGCGCAGCCGCAGGTCCGGCGGCAGGAACTGCTGCAGCGCGATCTTGCTCTGCGACAGCTGCGTGGCGCTCCTATCTCGCCCCGCGTCGCTTCCATCGCCGTTGGCGGCGGCCTCCTCCTCTGAGCTGATGGCCTCCACGGCGTCGTCGGCACTGCCGCTCAGTTCGACGCTGATCTCATTTTCGTCCACACCGACGGCCTCCTGCACGTCGCTGGCGTCCGCGTCGCGCTCGCTGCTGCTGTTGGTCATCGTGAGGTTGCAGGGCTTGGTGCCGGCGGGCGGACGGCGCGGGGCGGGCAGCGGTGGCGGCGGTGGTAGCTGCATCGACGGACAGCTACCTCTCTTATTCGCGCACTGACTGGCACGGTGCCTGGAAACCGGCTGGAAGCCGTCATGATGATGCCAGCAACGAGAGTGGTGCACCGTGTTTTGAAAATACCGGCGAAAAGGCACCATAACTGAGTATTGTAGGCCGTCGATGGCAATTTCATTGGCCAAAATAACCACCGGAAACGACATAACGAACTGAACCCACTACGGACTAAGTACGAAATGGCAGCCAGCAGCAACAATGTCAACGAGTGACAATGCCAATGGCGTCTGTGATATTGGCGTGGCGGTGGCGCCTGCGCGTACATGCATTTGTATTGCTTGTAGTTGGTAATGCATGTGAGGAAGGTCGCGCCTAGATTCTCAACACAGCAGGTATAGCTGAGTTGGATACCGCCGATGCACGTCAATGTTGAAGGAAGTGACTGCGACGGTGGTGGCTCTGCGTGGATGGCTCTATTTTTGATCCGCGAAACGCCACGCTGATGCACCCTTGCCCCGGTCAGGGAGGAGCTGAGTTGCAGCGGCAGTGTCCATTAGCTTATAGTAGAGAGTAACATGCAGGCGACGACGTCGACGATGGCGCCCACAGGCGGCGCTGCTGAGAAAGGCGGTCGCGAGCCAGTAGCACGCGTGGGCGGACAGCAAGTGGAGGAGGAAGAAGAAGAAGAAGAAGAAGAAGAGGGGGAGGAAGAAGAGGGAGACGAAGACGATGACGATGAGGACGAAGAAGAGGAGGCGGACCCGACGCAGACGATCGTGGACATCGGTCGCCACGCGCGCATGCAGCGCATCCAGAAGGTGCTGTTCGACCAGCTCGTCGGGAATGACGAGCGCATCAGCCTGGAGCTGCGCGAGAAGGAAGAGGAGCTGCGGCGCGTCAAGCAGCAGCGCGAAGACATTGGTGTGGCGCTCTACGGCGTGCAGCAACAGCTCGCGCAGCTGCAGATGGCGCTGGAGGCGTCGCATCGCAAGCTCAACGCGATCCACGACGACCGGTTCAAGGCCGAGGACCAATTGGACGAGTGGAAGGACAGCCTCGGGCAAAAGAAGCTTGCGGTGGAGAAGAACCGCAGCCACTTGTACAAGACACAGAGCGAGCTGGACGCGCTCAACTCGACGCTCCGCCAGGTCGAAAAGTACAATGAGGAGATGAAAAATGAAATCGCACGCACGCAGCGCGCAGCTCACAAGGCCGAGGAAACCATGTCGACGATGGAGAAGGACAAGGTGAAGCAGGACCTGTATATCGACTCACTCAACGAGCAGATCAAGACGCTTCAGGACAAGATCGCGACCCACGTGGCGCAATACAAGTCCCAGAAGCTGGAGACCCAGGCCGCCGAGGAGACGCTGCGCGAGGCCACCAAGCAGATGGAGACGATCGCGTTCGAAAAGAAGCAGTTGCTGCAGCAGTGGAAGAGCTCGCTGATCGGCCTCCAGCAACGCGACCAGGCACTGCAGGCCACGCAGACAGCTATCTCCACGGTCACGGAAGACGATCTGTCGGTGACGTCCGAGATCCGCGGCTACAAGCAGTCGATCGACAAGGCGCAGGCTCTGCACGAGACGCTCACGGCCACGATCGACCGGTTCAACAACGAGATCCGCTTCGTGGAGGAGCAGATCACAGGGCTCAATCAGGAACACGAGCGCCTGTCCGAAAGGTTCGAGATGCTGACCAAGTCACTGAAGCAGACTGAGAGCCAGAGCAGCAAGGTCGGCGCCGACGCCAAACGCCTGGAGATGGATTCGACCGAAGTGCAGCAGCATTTGGAGACCACGCAACGAGAACGCCACGCGCTGGAAGACCAGATCGCAGCCCAGAAGAACACGCAGACGACGGTGAACAAAGCGGCCAACAACCTCACGAAGGAAGCTCAGAAGGTGCAGACGGTGATCCACGAGAAGGAAATCGTGCTGGCCAATCTCAAGAACGAGATGGCGCGAGTGGGCGTCGACATCCTCAATGTGCAGGGACACACGACACAATTGGAAGAGAGCCACGAGAAGTTGGTGGGCGAGCTCAAGAACGACGACATCCAGGTGGAGAAGATGGAGCTGGAGATCCGGCAGCGCAACGACGAGATTGAGAAGAAGATGTTGCGACTGGACCGCCTGAACAAGAAATACGAGCAGCTCGTGTCGAAGCTCGAGGACGAAAACACGGGCCCACTGGAGGCCATGATCAAGAACCTCACGAAGGAAACTGCTCAGGTCCGCGTGCAGAATCTAGAGAAGCAGAAGGAGTGGCTGCAGACGCAGACGGCGCTGGTGAATGTGTCAGCTGAGTCGCAAGACATCAGCGAGCGCAACCAGGAGCTCAAGAGCAAGACAAGCGTGTTGGAGCAGCGTCAGCTGCGGCTGCAGAACGATCTGGACAAGATGAAGAAGGACATTAAGGAGCTTCGCGCTGGCATCAACGGCATGCACTCGGATACAGTGAAGCTCAACGAGCTCATCGCGCGGAATAGCAACCGCCATGAAGAGCTGCTGAACATGAATCACGGGCTGGAGATCGAGTTCAAACGCGAGCTCACGGAGCTGGAGGCCGAGTCGATTCAGATGGAGCGCCAGGCCGGACTGCTCAAGGTCGAGAAGCAAGATATCTTGGACAAGATTGTGGAGATCGAGCGCCAGATCATGCTGTGGGAGAAGAAGATCCAACTTGAGAAGGAAACTCAGGCGGCGCTGGATCCGGAGGTGGGCCAGGCAGAGGCCCGTGCCATGGAGAAGGAGATCCACCGCATGCGCCTGCGTCTGGAGGCTTTGCAACGCAGTCAGGAGCAAATGCTGCAAGACATGGAGCAGGCGATCCACAAGCGCGATCTCATTGCGATGCGCGGACGAAGCAAGAAAGACGCCGAGCTAACGTACGCGTCGCTGACCACCAAGGTTTCGACGTTGCAGAACAATCTGCGCAAGACCGAGAAGGATATCACGAAGTTGGACAAGCAGATCAAGCAGAAGATGGTCAGCTGCGAGGACGTCGCGTTCCAGCTCGAGAAGACCATGGCGGAGCTCAAGGTGGACGAGGAGCGTGGCATCGGGCTGCAAAAGTCCATTAACAACGCACTGTACGAGAAGCAGCGCTACATCGACGCCGAGTCGCGCAAGCTGCGGCTTGTGAAGAGGTTCGAGACGCTGAAGAAGTCCACAAACCCCATGGACACGAACGCCGGCGCGGAGGACGCTAAGGCGATGGAAGAGTACGTGCGCGCCCAGCAGAGTGTGGAGCGCATCAAGCACATCATCACGCAGCTGCAGACGCAAAGCCCGCACTTGGCGGAGGTACTCACACGTGTTGCGATGCTCGCAGAGGAGCCGCCGATGTGAATGGGCAGATAGTAGGGGTTTTATGTTGAAAGCAAGTCGAGGATCTCTAGCAAGTTGTCGGCGGCGTCTACGAGATGCGGCACGGGGCTCGAGGCGAGCACGGAGCCGAAGCGAGGGTTGCGCAGGTAGAGACTACGCAAAGACCAGTCCGTCAGACAAAACAGACTACTAGGATAACACGAGTTCACTATCTCACTCACTCGATGTAGTCTCGCCGCCGTCGCACGAGATCGCCTATAAGCGGCGACAGGCCGCCGTCGCTCTGTGAGCTGGCAGCTCTGAGCACCATGACGAGAACGGAGACGTCTCGCCACAGTGCAAGCGACCACGCCGAGCCCCCATTCTCAACTGCCAGGTCGTGCTCCTTCGGAGTTCTCGATGCCAGCACAGCCACGCGCTTGGTGAGCTTGGCCAACCACTCACCGTGTTGCTGGTTGTTCCTCGCCATTAGGAGGGCGACGGCGTTGTGGAGTTGGAAGTATGCTGCGTCGTCGAGAAGCTGGGCCTCTTCCTGAAGCAGCTGCAGCTCCAGCACCATCGCCGCCTGCCAGTCCACGAGGTCTTCGGTCAGCACTCGCCACTGCTCCGTCTTCCCTGCCTTGTTGATGGTTGGGGCACTCGTTGCGATGGAAATCCACTCGTTCAAAGGCGTGTGGAGGAAGAGGCGTAGTCGCTCTGGCACGCAGTGGCCGCCGAAGAGGAGGCCGTGGAGAAGCTGCAGGAGGCTGAGCCGGTACTCCAGCAGCAATTCCTCTTTGCCGTCATGTACGAGGGAGCTGCCGCAGGAGATTCGCGTCAGCTCATTTACCACGAAGCTCACGAGCCCGTAGTCGAGTGTGGATGTGATGGCTGCAGCTGCTGAGCCGTGAGCCCTAGTAAAGGCCGGTGGCAGAGCGCTTTGGTCCTGGAAGCAGAGCGTCTGGAGCGTGTGGGTGCACATCACGGCGGTGGTCAGTTCGTGAAAAAGGCTGCACCGAGCCTCCATGTCTGCACTCTGCTCCGCCAACTCCCGCACGAGACCCGTCAGCAGATCCAGAAGCTCACTGTGATCACTCGCGTCGCTGTCTGAGTCTACAGTGGCTTCGGGCGCCAGCACGCGACGCTGGAATTCGACGTGGAAAGCTCGCATCACATAGAAAAATGCCCGCGAACTGGGCTCGAAGGTCGCGATGGAGATGGTTCGTCGGTAGTGGCGAGGCACTGGCGCTGCGGTTTTGGTTTTCGTCGGGCTGAGGAGAGGAGACGTCTCGACGACGATCTGGAAGAGCTCACTGTTGGTGTGGATCATCACGCCCTGGAGTTTGGTTTGAGACGGTGGGGCTCTGTCCACTGCTACCACATCACGCAAGTTCACACGAGAGACTAGGGACGCAGGTCTTGCCGAGGGTACACTGCTGCCTCCACCGCCGCTGCCCAGTGGGAACAGCAGCAACGCGTCTTTCGTGACGGCCAGCAGCTTGAAAGCCGGCGCCGCCGGTGCGTCGATCACCACCACGGCTTCGTAAAACACGACCTTGGTAAAGTCTTCACTAGCCAGCAGCCGCCGCAGTCGCTCGCGATCAAGATGCTGCGGTCGACAGCACGTAGGCGACGTGGGCGGCGGCGCGCTCATGGCGTTGGCTGTGGAGACAGACGGAGAGGCTCGTTGGGGGAACAGGCCACGATCTATTTTGTGCTGCAGTGGGTTCCACGCGGTTCGCTATTATATAAACACGGAGTCATCTCTATTCGTCGTCGCTATCGGCGTCCATCTCAATCTCGTCTTCCTCGTCGTCATCGTCGCTCGCGTGGCCGTTGGCCATAGCCGCGTCGTCATCCTCCTCGTCGTCGTCGTCTTCCTCCTCGTCGTCCTCCTCGTCTTCTGCTCGGTCCGTCTCGTCGTCTGTAAAGAATCAATCACACACCACATATCCATCAGTACTTGTCCGTCTCACTCCGTGCTTCTACAACTTGCACGGCTCCACTCACCCTCCTTGTAGACGATCTTGGCGCGTGGGCCTTCACCCTCAGACGCGTCACCCTCGTTCTGCTGGTGGTAAGAGGCCTCGTGGATCTGGCCGATCACGAGACTCAGGCGGCCCGACAGCTTCTGCAGCGAGTCGTGCACTTTCAGGCGGTTCTCCAGGATCTGGTACAGCGCCGACAGGCTCTGGACGAGATCAGGCTGCGTCATCAGGTACGCCGTGTGGTGCAGCAGAATCGAGCGGATCCACGGACACAGGCGCGCGCAGCGGCCCGGGCTCTTCTCGAACTTGAGTACCAGAATGTCGAGCAGCTCCAGCACCTTGACCGACGACACGCGCTTGATGGTGTTGGCGATCACCTTGCTGTCGCGCGTACGCAGACAGTACTCCAGCATGGCGTTGTCCTTGGACTGGAGAGCCTGCTCCAGCAGCGTCGACAGCGACGACGCGTCCGGTCGTTCGTTGCCGCTTGGCGCACGCGCGCTTTCCGCGGCGGCGTCCGCAGCCTCCGCACGGCCCATCTCAGCCGCCAGGTCGCTCTCCACGCGCTCGCGCAGCGCCTCAACGCGCTCGGCCAGCGTCAGCTCGCCTTCCGCCTCGTCATCGTCGCCCGCCAGTCCCTCGAAGTCGCCAGTCGACGCGTCCACGACGTCCTTGCCCTTGGCGAGACCGCTGCGGTCCGCCAGCGCCGGGATGTGGGTCTTCTCCTGCTCGGCGGCCTCCGCCAGCACCTTTTGCTTCTTCTGGGCCGACTCCTTCTCGCCCAGCAGCAAGTGCTCGCTGATCGGCGCAAACGAGATCTCGCTCTGCAGCTGCTGCTGCTCGTCCACCAGCGAGATGACCTCAAACACTGGCTTGGCCGTCGAGCCACGCACGACCAGCAGCTTCTGGAGCTGCTCGTCGTCGGCGTCGCCGCTGACGCTGTGCTCCGCCAACAGAATGCCGGCCGAGTTGCCGCTGGTCACGACCGACTTGCAGTCGGGCGTCACTGGCTTGGTGGACTTGGTGCCCGACTTGTACTTCTGACTCCACACGAACAGCGAGCCCGTGTGCGACACCGCGCCCAGCAGCACGTCCGTCTTCTTCTTGCTGCTCTTGGTGCGCACGCTGATGGACGCGGAGCTGCTTGGCATGGAGAAGTTGAGCACGGGCTCATCCATCTCCTGGTGCGAGAGGTCGTACATGTTGACGAAGCGGCCGCCCACAGTCGACGAAAACAGGTAGCGCTTGTCGGCGGAAAACGCGAGCTGGTTCACAGCCGACGACAGACCCGCCACGAGCTTGCGCGCCTTCTTACCGGACGCCAGATCGAACGTGCGGATGTCCGTGCCGCCCACAGCCAGCACCTCGTCCTCTGGCGACACCGCCAGCTTCTGGGCGCCCTCGCTGCCGGCGCGGAACTTGCGCGCCACCGAGCCGTCCTGGACGTTCCACTCAAGCACGTTCTTGTCGCCCGACGCGCACGAGTACAGCACGTTGCCCTGCGAGTTGAAGGCCACGTCGTTGACCGCGCCGCCGCCGTGGCCCTCCTTGTCGCTGGCCAGACGCTGCACGACCTCGCCCTTCTGCAGGTCCCACACGACGACCGCGCCCGTGCTCGTGCCCAGTGCGATCAGGCCCTGCGAGCTGTTGGCGCCGGCCTTGGCGCGCTTGGCGCTGGCCTTGAGCAGCGGCGACTTGTGCGTCCACGCGATGCACGTGTACTTGTACGCGAGGTGGTCGCGCTCCTTGAGGTCGTGCTCCACGGCGCCAGAGGCCACGTCCCAGACCTTGAGGCGGCCGTCGTCGGACACGGCCGCGAAGTATTCCTGCGTCGACGACAAGAGCTGCATGGTCGCTCGGCTGCTACTGTATTCGCGTGTATCACTGGTGTTCCCGACGGAAGCGAGATGCACTGAGCTGCGTTGGCTTGCGATTAGCGCTTGACGCTTGATGCACTGGTGCAGAGCTCACAACCTTCACGCAACCTTCGCGCGACATCACTGACGGCTACGTCCTTTCAAGGTCGCTGCAATTAGTAGTTCAATTTGATTGGTTGAAATTAGTCGCTGGAAGTTCCAGGAAATCGGTAAAAGTTCCAGGAGCTTGTTATTGTGCCAGATGGGTTCACGAATCGAGCTGCTGCACCAAGTCGAGCAGCGTGTCCTCCTCGTCGTCTGCTGCAGCGTTGCCGTCCGCACCGAACTCGGCGTACGGAGCAGCGATAGCGTCTGCGTGTCCACAGCTATGCACGCTGGCGGTGTGCTTCTTCACGGCAGACGCAGCCGGTCGCGTCGCTCCTGCATCTCCGATTCCGTGCTTTGCGTTGCCCGCGGGCACACGGCCGCGAGGAACCCGCGCTTGGTGATGCTGTGGCGGCTGCGGACGAGGCGACGCGATGGCCTCCGCGAGCTCTGGAGGTTTAGATGTCCGCAGGCGAGGACTCTGGAACGTGCTCTGGCGGAAGCCGCCACCGACCCGCTTGATGGTCACTGGTCGCCGCGGTCGAATGGGCTCGCCGTACTCGCATCCAGCCGAGGCCGCGACGTGCAAGTCACACACACTCGAAGTTTTCGGACTTGGGATGGAGAAAAGCAGCTCTAGACTGAGCTCGTGGCTCAAGGCGTCAGCAGGTGCCGTCTCCGCTGGCGGTGACTCGGCCGACTGAGCATCTTGTTGAGGCTCGAACTCGGGAGTCTCGGCTTCCTCCTTCTCCAGCATCTCAGGGGGATCTGCTTCCGATGCGGCACTGACCGTGTTGGCTTCGCTTTGGTTCCCTCCATCCAACGAATCCAGTACGTTGCGGCTGCTGTCTCGTCGCCTTCGCGCTTGGCGCTGGATGACCTTAGCTGCTCGCAGACGCCGCTCTTTCTCCTGTTCCTGGCGACTTTTCTCCGTTCGTTTCTTCCGCACGAACGTCTTTAGCGACGACTGCAGTCGGCATGCAGCACGATGTACTTCGTGCTCCTCGATCATCTCTCGAACGCATTGACGAGCAATGCTCCCGCGAGCCACTCGCTGGATGGATCGCGCCGCCTGCTCCTCTTTCTGCCGCTGCTCCTCTTTCTTTGCGGCCTGACGCTTGAGCCACTGGTGCCGCTGCTCCACCGCTTCCCTTTCTTTTCTCCGCAAGCGTCGTCGCTGCTCGTCCGCTACCATCTTCGCTTCATGTTCCTTGAGCTTTTGGAGTCGTTCCGACACAATACGAGCTCGAAGCTGCGTTCGCTCCACAATCCGTGAGTGGTTTTCCATCGAGTTGTTCTCGAAGCTGATGCCCTGGAACTGGGCCGTGAATTTGCCGCAACGTGGTCGATGGAACATCTTCATAGTCCGAAACGAGTCGATCTGCACACCCACATTGCCTGGTCGCGCCGTCAGCATCGGCAGCTTCAGGCCCCAGGAGGAGCCACTGCCTCCACTGTTGGATGCATTACGCGGACTGCACAGCAGCGACGCGGGCCCTGCGCCTCGCACTTCGTCCATATTCGCAGTTGCTATCCGCTGTGCGTGTGCAAGCTCTGAAGGTTGGCATTGGGTGACCCACTTTCCTCTATAATTAAAATGGCATCTTAGGCCACGCTCAATGATGTAATATCTACAGTGTCTGTGCGGTCCCCGGCTGCAGCGCTGTTGCGACGGGTCCCGAATGTTTCTCTTCGTCGCTGCTTTCCTCCTCCTCGTCATCGTCATCGTCATCGCTGGACTCCTCGGAATCCGACGAGTCGTCCTCACTTGACTCTTCTCCGTCGGTCTCCGCCTCGTTCTCGCTTCCTTCCTCCAGCTGACTCTCCATCTCCTCCAACGCCCAGCCCGAGTCGGCCTTGCGGAAGCGATTCACCGTCTCCCTGAGGTCATTCGCGAGGTGGAGCAGCCGCTGGTCACTCACCGACTGGATCCAGATGCAGTAGTCTTGGACGTAGATGGAGTTGAGCAGGTACTGGGTCTCGGACTTCTCGACGATGCGGTACAAAGCCAAGAGACTGTGGAGCACGACTCGCTTGCCACGGCACAGCAACTCAGCGGCTTCGCGGATCACGTGGATGGCCAAGTCGTACTGGCGCAGCAGCGGGAACGTGAGCATGCGTCTCACGGCGGAGCGCACCACCGAGGAAATGTCGGCCGTCGTGTCCAGCCACGCAAGTGTCGGGCTGAGGATGCTAACGGTCCACGTCGATTCGATGCCGCCGTCGCCCTGGGTCGTCAGGTGCTCGTACACGTAGCCCACTAGGATATCCACCAATCCACCAAGGATCAGGCGCTCTTCGCTGCTGCCTGGTGTGATAAGGAACTCCTTGTTGGGTAGTCGCGCGAGCAGCTCGCGATCCGCATCTGTCAGCACGAACGCTTCAGTGGCTGGCGATGCGTCCGCTGTGAGTTTCATGTCGTTGACCCGCTCTGTCACGACCTCAACAATCAGTGACTTCTTCGCAGGAGGCGCTGGTAGTGTGGGCACCGTCACCAGGGGATACTTTCTCCAGTACGGCTCGTGCTGCATCGCCATGTCGAAGTACTCGTCTTCCGGCGCGTTGGCATAGTCCAGAAGATAACGCTCGATGTCAAAGTGCAGGTCTTCCGCCTTCTCACGCAGAGCGCGGCGTTGCTCGGCAGGCGTTTCGTCTGGGTTTGGCAGCGACAAGATCTCGGAAGTCTCGCTGTGCCAGCCGCGGAAGACGTCGGTGTAGGCGTTGTTGAATCCGTAGCGCGGCTTGAGCTCCGTCACTTTCACTGTGTATGAGGCTTCCTCTGCCTCTTTGACCTGCGCGAATCGCTGTTCCAGCTCCAACAGTGTGGAATCGCCTCCGGTTGCCGCCGCTCTATCCTCTGAGGCAGTCGTGGTATCAGCGTCAGCGTCGCCCGTGGCGGTCGACTCCAACACCTCGATCAATGGCGCTGGCGTGCTGAAACAAACAAACAGAACAATCAGCACAGCCATTCATTCGCTGCAAGTGGAGCATTCAGTGCACTGTACCTCTTCGCTTTCAGGTCGACGGGTGGCGTCTTCTTCGGCTGCAGGAGCTTCGTCAGCAGATCCAAGTCCGGGAACTCGAGCCCGGGCTCCTTCTTCGGCAAGTGCACGACGATCGTTCCGTTTTCCTATCTCAATCCAACCCCATAATCATTGATACCATTGACCTCTAGCATACATAGCGCAAACTTTAAACGTACGCACCTTGTTCGGGTCGTACACGCCTTTCGCCTGCTCGTTGTCTTCCACTTCGTGCGGAAACTGCAGTTTGAGCAGGTACGGCTTGCAGTAGAACGAGAAGTGGACGCCTTCCACGTGGAACTCCATCTCAGACACGCGCACGTACGGCACGTGTACATGCACGTACAGGAACGCGGCGTCCTGTGTCACGTGGAAGCGCGGAGCAGTCGGCATTCTCACTGGTGTCGTGGTGTTTGTCGTTGTGTTGGCAGCGTGGTGTCCGCCAATGCATTCCTCAATTAGGCTAGCTTAGCTTAGAGATCAGGACTGATGGTTTACACTACTGAAACTATCCCTGTAAATACGAATATCGACTTGAAGCACGGTACCGATTTAATACCGGTACACATCTGGTATCGGGGGGAACCTTGGATCGCATTCCTTTCCGCCCCAACAGCTCAACTCAATACGATCGTTCGACGAAGCGGAAGGAAAGAAGATGACGGCGCCGACAGCAGCGGACGCTGCGCCTGTGGGCGGACTGACGAGCTACTACCAGCAGAAGGTGGAGCACCTGGAGATCACGGTGCGCGAAAAGACGCAGAACCTGCGCCGTCTGCAGGCGCAGCGCAATGAGCTCAACTCGAAGGGTGCGTGCGATCTGCTGAGAAGATCGTGAATGTGATGGGGTGCAGTGAACGCTAACGGTGCTGTGTGTTTGTGTGTGTGGTGGGATGCAGTGCGCCTTCTGCGCGAGGAGCTGCAGCTGCTGCAGGAGCCTGGCTCGTATGTGGGCGAGGTGGTCAAGCAAATGGGCAAGTCCAAGGTCCTGGTCAAGGTGAACCCGGAGGGCAAGTACGTCGTGGACGTGGACAAGGTCATCGACATCACCAAGTGCACGCCCAACACGCGCGTGGCGCTGCGCAACGACAGCTACGTGCTGCACAAGATCCTGCCCACGAAGGTGGACCCGCTCGTGAGTCTGATGAAGGTGGAGAAGGTGCCGGACTCGACCTACGACATGATCGGCGGCCTCGACAAGCAGATCCGAGAGATCAAGGAGGTCATCGAGCTGCCCATCAAGCACCCGGAGCTCTTCGAGGCGCTGGGTGTCGCGCAGCCCAAGGGCGTGCTGCTCTACGGCCCGCCGGGCACGGGCAAGACGCTGCTGGCGCGTGCCGTTGCCCACCACACAGACTGTACGTTCATCCGCGTGTCGGGTGCGGAACTCGTGCAGAAGTACATCGGCGAAGGCTCGCGCATGGTGCGTGAGCTCTTCGTGATGGCGCGTGAGGCCGCACCGTCGATCATCTTCATGGACGAGATCGATTCCATCGGCAGCTCGCGTATGGACGGCGGCGGCGACTCGGAGGTGCAGCGCACGATGCTCGAGCTGCTCAACCAGCTTGACGGCTTCGAGCCGGCGCAGAACATCAAGGTGATCATGGCCACGAACCGTATCGACATTCTGGATGCCGCGCTGCTGCGTCCGGGTCGTATCGACCGCAAGATCGAGTTCCCGAACCCAACCGAAGTGGTGAGTGGAGTGATTTTTGCTGTTGCTGTTGTCTCTTGATAGTACTAACGCATTGTGTCTTGTGTCTGCCCTACAGTCGCGTATCGACATCATGCGCATCCACTCGCGAAAGATGAACTTGCTGCGTGGCATCAACCTCAAGACGATCGCCGAGAAGATGCCGACGTCGTCGGGCGCCGAGTGTAAAGCCGTGTGTACCGAGGCCGGTATGTTCGCGCTTCGAGAGCGACGCATCCACGTCACACAGGAGGACTTTGAGATGGCCGTGTCCAAGGTCATGAAGAAGGACTCGGAGCAGAACATGTCGATCAACAAGCTGTGGAAGTAGAGGCCCGTCCATCCAGAACACACGCGAGCTCACGCGCTCATGTTGAGGGAGTGCACTTCGGCAATGGCTCGGACGGCACCCCCTCGGCCCCTTCTCTTTCTATATCAACACAGCATCAAACTACTCTCACGGTCTCCCATTTATTATCTCTCTTCCTGTCAACTACGTAGTATCTGTCGCTTGGCTACTTTGGCACCGTGGGCTCCCAGTTGTAGTTCTCGAACAACTGGTAGTCCATGGGGATGTTGCGTGGGAACTGGGTCATCTTGTCCACAGCACCCACGGGCATCGACGTGAACTGCTTGTCGAAGTTGGCGAACTCTTCTTGCCGCGGCTGGAAAGGCGGCCGCACGTTGCGCTGGAGAAGGCGGTCCCAGTCCACGTACTTGGAGAAGAACGCATGCTCGCGGATGGCGGCGTGGCTGCGCTTCTTGGCGCCGAGGCGTTCGGCTGGGTCCAGCGTGAGCAGTCCCTGGATGAGGTGCTTGGCGTCGGCGCTCACGTACGAAGGGAAGTTGATCACGCCCTTCATGATACGCGAGTAGAGCTGCGGACGGTTGTTGCCGCTGTAGAATGGCGGCTCGCCCGTCAGCAGCTCAAACAGCAAGCAGCCCAGCGCCCAGAAGTCCGCGGCCTTGCCGTATCCTTTACGGTTCTGCGTGGCAGCAGGCAGTGAGTTGGCCAGCGACGGCTCGCCCAGCGCCAGCACTTCGGGGGCCAGGTACTCAATTGACCCGCAGAACGTCATGGCCACGGCCCAGTCGTCGACGCCGCACTTGGACAGCCCAAAGTCGGCGAGTCGCACGTGGCCGTGTTTGTCCAGCAGGATGTTTTCGGGCTTGAGGTCACGATAAATGATGTTGTTGCGATGGAGATGTTCGAGCGCGAGAAATACTTCTGCAGTGTAGAACGCTGCTTGGTGTTCGCGGAAGCGACCGGCCTGCGAGAGATGGAAGAAGAGCTCGCCGCCTGAGCAGTAGTCCAGCACCATGTGCAGGTGGTCGATGGTCTGGAACGCGGCGTGGAGCTGGATGATGAACGGGTGGTTGCGGCACATTGTGAGCACGGCCTTCTCTGAAAGCGAATGCTGGATCTGGTTCTGCGTCGCCACGGCCTTCTTGCTCAGCGATTTGATAGCCACGAGCTGACCCGTCGACTTGTGGCGCGCGACCATGACGTGGCCGAAGCCGCCGCAGCCGATCATCTTGATGGGCTCGTACTTCTTCAAGTGGCACGAGCCACTGTAGCTCTCTGCGACGCTCACGGCCTGGATCAGACGCACGTCTGTGGACTTGGAAGTGGCTGTCGGTGCTGAAGGAGGTGGTGGAGGCGGCGGTGACTGCTGAGAGCGTGAGGGAGATGATGTTGGCGGGCTCTTCGCGGCTGCCAAAACTGTAGGAGGCGCATAGGAGGCTGCCGTGGTGGGTGTTGGAGGCATGACAGTGCGACTTGTGAGTGCAGGAGGCAACGCTGCACCCATTTGGAGGGACGGAGCAAACGACGATCGCCCCTGAAGCAGCTTCTTGGGGCTCGGGAGAGCCATCGCGGATGGCGGTGCTCGGGAGATCTGGTTCAACGACAGGCACACGTCGCTCGTGGACGACAGCGACAGCAGCATCGACTGCACGGGCGGCCCGAATTGGTGTCGTGGAGCCAAGCGAGGCGGAGACGCCAGTGAGAGTCGCTTGGAAGGCGATAGTGACGCTGCTGGAAGCGCGAAGGATAGCGTATTGTCGGATCGGGACAAATCGATCGCGACCAAACTACTGCTGAGCGTCTTGGCCGGCAGTGACAGTGCCGTGGTCAAGTGGCTCTGATCTGTGCCTGTCGACAGAAACACCGAGCCGTGGGATACTTTCTGGGGCGACGGCGGACGCAGCGCCACTGTGTGCTGCTCAAAGAGCGTCGTTGATGCACTTGCTGTCTCTCCGGCCAGCGTGAGTCGTTCCAGCTTGCGCGGCGAGTTCATTCGAGGACTCAACTCGCCACTGCCCGTGTTCGCGCCCGTGAGCATGATCGGAAACGACAGCGCGCGCTCTTTGCCCATCTGAATGCTCGCGAACATCTTTCCTTCCACAGCCGAGATCTCGATGACGCCACGGCACTCCGTCGCCGTGGGGTGTGCGCGATCAGTTCGCTGGGCTTCGAGCGTCGTCGCAAAGCGGATGCGCGGCATCGAGTCCCCGTCCATGGCGAGCAGCAAGCGGTCAGCGTGGTTGCGCTGCTTTTCCCACGGCCAAAACGGCGCCATAAAGTGGAGCAGCTTGCGGCCCGAGTTCTCCGCATAGCCCGTCGTGCACAGATCATGACACAACTCCACGGCGATGCTCTGCTCGGCCACAAAGTCACCCTGGTCCAGTGCGATGGAGAACTTGTCCCGTCCTGAGAAGGCGATCGTGTTGCGAGCTGAACGCTTGCTTGGGCTCTTTCCTGGACTGCCACCTTCCTTCGAAATGCCTTCGATCAGAGGACGCCGCACTTGCAGTTTGACGAGGCTATTTCGCGGACCTTTCGTGGATCTGCACACGACATTCACTGTCTCTTGGTCGTTCGTGGGCGTAGCAGGAGCCTCCTGTTCGTTGGTTCCCTGAGGTTGAGAATCTGGCTCGTCAGGTGTGATCTCTGTGATGCGTGGAACGCTGTCTGTTACGTGGTGTGACTCGTCGTCAGCATCTGCCGCAGCCTCGTAGGCTCGTGGCGCTAAGAACCGTCGGCTGAGTGTGAAGAGGCGAGAGAAGGCTTGGCGCGCCGACTTTCGGCGTGTGCCGCTTCCGTTGGCCGCAGCCGCTTGCGTCGCTGGGGCTTCCGCCTCTGGTTGCCTCGTGCGTCGACAAGTAGCGCCTGCAGCCTCTAGAATACGCTCGACGTCGTGGACTTTGCTGGGTTCGAAGTTGTGGAAGTGGAGGATGATGCTGCCCCAGTCTCTCGCAGGCGACCGGAGCTCAAAGCAGAAGTTGGACAGGCGTTCACTGGACGCGTAAGAATGCGTGAAGTACTCCGCGTGCTCGAGCGGGATCACTCCGCAAGGCTCTGATGATAGCGCGCTCTGGAAGTAGAACAGGTAGCCTGCATGTCCACATCAGCCGCAGCATTAGAACAGCTAGGCGTGTCTGTCCAGTCAAGAGATACAACGCTCACCATCGAGGATGACGAACACGCGCTTGACGACACGCTGCGTCTTGCGTCCTCGTTTGGTGAGGAAGGGCTGGGCACTGAGATCGACGCCGTGGAAAAAGTGGCGCGTGGACGCGTGGTCCGTCGCCTTACTGGCCTTGAGGAAGCTGCGGCGCTCCATGGGCGGCCGCTGCTCAACTTTTACGAATAGCTGGTGTTGCTGGCGCTGTTTTCCTGACTGAAGTGCTGGAACCCTGATGCTGAAGGCTTGAACATCCAACATCCAGGGCCGTATGTCGTTTGCTTATGAGACCAAGTAGGTTCGGAGACGAGAGAAGCTGCCGGCGAGAAGATACAAGCGAGCGACAGGCATCGCCAAGAATAAACTATGCGGAATCTGATCTGTTGGTCTCTAGATGCCCGTGTGACAAGCCGCGCGTGTTACGCGTGATGTCGTTGGCGGCGCATTTGTCCACTTGGTCCCCTCGTTGTCGCCAATCCATGAAGTGCCGTCAGCTTCCATTTCGGAATTCTTGCCATTCGATTCGAATGTTGAGCATGTTGAAGAGAAGTAGTGTGGACCACATATCACTGGGAGAGGGTCCTACTTTAGATCCAATCCTCCTCGCTGATTGGCTGAAAGCCCCGCGTGTTCCAGAGTGTGGTGTATAGACGTCGCATCTCACCTCTCCTTCTGTTTCTCTCGGCAGTTGGAGCTTAGGGTCTGAGCTGGTCACGAAGGGATCCGGAAACGTTTCACAATCCGCACTGGGGGAGATAGCCACTTGAGCGCATGATGAACTTCTATGGCGTCGTGAGCGAGGAGACGCCGCTGCTCAAGAGCATCCACGTGCCGTCGTCGCCCAAGAGCGAGAGCGACGAGCTGTCGCCCACGCGCTTCAGCTCGGCGTCGTCCTCGACCACGGCGGCCTCGCGCTACTTGCGGACCAGCAACCAGACCGAGGTCCAGCTCAGCGTGGACAAGGTCTCGTTCATCTACAGCCCCAAGTCGCCCGGCCACAACTCGTTCCACGACGCCGCCACGGACTTCAGTGACGATGAACTCTCGATTCTGGATCCGTACTTCGACGTGACGCCCGCGCGACTGCGCATGGCGTTTGACGAAGCCAACCCGGAAGGTTTGGTGATCGCATTCAGCTTACGGAGCGCGACCGTACTAACTCATATTAGGTGTCTGTGATGATGCAGCCGACTCAGGAAGCCTCTCGTACGAAGGCTTCCGCGTGGCGCTCGAAGGCATGGGCATCCGCTGCGCGGACGACGCCGCCTTCCTCAAACTAGTCGGTAGTATCGACCGCCAGGGCACGAACAAGGTCTCGTTTGAGCAGTTTGACGCCGCGGTGCACAAGCTCAAGCTCGTGCATCTCTTCGAAGAGCCCACTGTGGCTCGCATGACACCACCCGGATACACGCCCGCGACAATGTCGGTGTGCGACTTTTCCAGTGCGCGGCTGCAGCAGTTCGCATTGCGCACTGGGGACCTCTCGGACTTCTTCACGACCACGCGGCCGCCATGGGTCTCTGTTCGCTGGATTAACATCAACGGGCGCGACAACCTCAATCTAAAGCGTCTCGCCATCAAGTACCGTCTGCATCCGCTGGCCGTGGAAGACACGCTCGAAATGCACGAGCGCCCCAAGTTCGACCGCTACGACGGCCATTTGTTCCTCGTGTTCCCTGTGCTTCGCATGGACTTGCTACAGGACCAAATCGCAGC
The DNA here is from genome assembly GCA_023337545.1 of Pythium coloratum. Classification (NCBI taxonomy): domain Eukaryota; phylum Oomycota; class Peronosporomycetes; order Pythiales; family Pythiaceae; genus Pythium; species Pythium coloratum. The sequence continues at coordinate 25,427 of JAADXE010000154.1, forward strand.
CAACAAGCGCAAGCGAGTGCGAACACACTCGCTGTCGGGTCTGCTGAAGATCGATCTCCACGGCTCCACGCGGAACTTGCTGTCGGGTGGCGATGGACCGGACGACGACGACCCGTTCAAGCTCTACATCGAACACGTCGCGATCTTTGTCGTGGGAGACAACACGGTCATCACAGTCAAAGAAGGCTCGAACAACAACATTTGGACGGAGCTCAACCGCCGCCTGACGATCCCGTACTCCAAGCTGCGCCACAATGACGCCAAGTTCCTCACGTACGCTGTGCTTGATGTGATCGTGGACCAGATCACAAACGTCATCGACGCCATCACAGAGAGTCTGATGGAGTTGGAGGACGAGTTGGAGCAGCTCAAGCACCGATTCGACATCGCTCGTCTGCGCTTCCTCAAGAACGAACTGTTCCGACTGCCGCGCCTGCTCAAGCCTGCGCGTGAAGTGCTCAAGAACTTGATCGAGAGCAAAGATTTCGACGAGACCGTGACGGCCTACATTCGTGATGTCCACGACCACACAGTGCAAGTGCTGGATGACATTGAGCTGCAGCTGCAGATGTGTCGGCTATTGACGGAGGACTACCGCGACGCCAAAGCGAACCAGATGAACTACGTGATCTACACGCTCACAATCGTCACGACCGTCTTCCTGCCGGCGCAGTTCCTTACGGGCGTGTACGGCATGAACTTCGACAACATGCCCGAGCTCCACAGCCGCTTCGGATATCCCATGTTCTGGCTGTTTGTGCTGTGCATCGCGTTCAGTCTCCAGATCTACTTTCGATACAAGAAGTGGATCTGATCGCATGGGGACTCACATGTAAGCAATCAAAAAGCACTTGTTAGAGGCTTCACTCGAGCGTAGCGTGTGTGTGCATGCGTGTGTATGCGTGTGTGTTGGTTTCTATCGCGCTCGGCGACTAAGGTGACGTGGTAGGTGGCGACATGGTCACCAAGCGCAGCAGCTCCTTGCGCTCAAGAGAGTCGCGGAACAGAGACCTGGACAGGAGGGCACAACCTCAGTTTCGTCTGCTACTAGTCCCAACCATGACGAACCCAGCACTGCACTCACCTAACGACTGCGCTAAGCTCCTCAGGAGAAAACTCGCCGAGGTCACCATTGAGGAATTGATCTTGAATGGTTGCGAGTGGATGCACGAGGAGTGCGGTGAAGCGACGAAGCTTGGTGAGTGCTGGAACATGTTTCTCAGCTTGCGCTGGAGATGGGAAGACGCTCTGAGTCTACACATAGGTTTCACCACCACGTTAGAATTGACGACACCCTCACTCGATGGAGAAGCGTACCTCGAGCATCAGCGACGCAAGATTGTGAAGTGTTCCTGCCGTGCTCGCGCCGATTTTCTATTTCAGCAAGGGTCGTATCAGGAAAAGATTCGCTCAATGTGTTTGCACTAGAGACCATTGAAGCGCACCTTATCTCCCAACATTTGCGCCAAGAAGCTGGAGATAAATGGCTCGAGAATCGATTTCATGACTTGGTTGTACACGCCCCGAGGCAGACCATCGTGCCAAGAAGTGGTGATATGGTTCAGCTTGAACAGCGTCGACTTGAGGAACTGCTCCAACTCCGCCAGTGCCACTTCCGATTCGACTCCTCCTTGTTCCTGTGTACACAATGTCATCAGCTCTGTTCTCTATTGCTTTTGTTGTCGGACGTTACACGAACCTGGAAGGTTTTGGTACCATTGCGGAGCTCATCAGACATAGCTTTCGCGAAAGCCGTCAGCGCTCGTTCACCAGCTTCCCGAAACGCCGGCACCATGTCGACCATCGTCACCATTTGGTTGAGTGGGGATGGCAGGCTACGGCACACGACGTTGTTAATCGTTGGTTTGGTCCCTCTGTGCCGCCAAAGAACAACTTACCGGCTCTTGTAGAGATGACCGATGGTGAGCATGTGATGGGCAATGTACATGCAGTCGTTGTGGAAGAGCATGCACGTGTTCGCATCGTTCATGATCTCGCTCTGATACAACGTCGGCACGATGGCTCGGAAGAGGAAAAGAATGTCTCGGCTCGTGTGGAAGAGCGTGTTGGCACAGATTGAGTCGGGCGTGCACGCTTCGATCAGAGTCTGGTGGGTCAGCTCCACGACATCGTGCGCACAATGCGTGATCCTGTAGTCTGGCATTTGGAAGGTTCCACTCTCGATTTCGTCGGAAGAGCCTGCTCCGACTGAGGAATTACCACTTCCACCGCCCATTTTCCCCTTGCCGCCGTCCTTTTTCCCGCTTCCAAGTGACGCGTCGATATTGCAGCGCTCTGTGGCAGCAGTAACTTTCGTCGAGTTTCTGTAGTCCCGGCTCATGAGACTGCGGGCTTCCGTCAAGAGCTGTTGACGGCGTTTCTTCGCGTATAATCTAGCCATAGTAGCAGCCGTCAGTGATGGTACGCGGCGACCGACGAAAAGAAAACGTACAAGTTGATCTGGTTGCCGAAGTTGCGCACTTGGTTGTTCTTTGGGATGGCAAACCCAATGGCCTCCAGTGCGTTTCCCATGTCGTGTACCTCCATTTAACGAAAGATCAAGCATCAGCATCCCAAACTATCCAACAGATTTCAGAAAGCAGAAGGAAACGCTCACCACTCTAGCGATCGCATCGCGATACGAATTGATCGCGCTCGTCTCCTTCGGGATCTTGTCCTGTAGCAACGTGAGCAGCTGCGACTCCAGATTGCCTGGTGCCTTCCAAATGAGTTCCGTCACGCGCTGCATAATCTCTCTGTCGGCCGCAAGCAGCTCGGTGTGCACGAAACGGAGCACCAGGACGACTTGGGCGCACTTGTGTTCGATGCTCTCCACCTCCGATCTCTTTGCTGACGCGCTGTCGCTTGGAGTGACGATCGCAAGCGACACACCGTCCGATTCCTGGCTCACTTTCGCGAATGCGCCGTCACTCACGAAGAGCGGCTTGAGCAGATTTTGCGTGGCGATCGTCGCGATCTCCTTTAACCGTGTCGGAAGCAGGTCCATGCGCTTAGACGCACGCCACAGCACTCGGCAGACCTCGATGTTCGCCGCGCCGGGTGACGCGGACGCTGTCTGAAAACTCGGCTTCTTTGTCCGCACGACACCCTGCTTGCTAGCAATCATCTTGGAGTGCGCTTGGTTGAGCACGTAGAGGAGGCGGTTCTTCTTCTTGAGGAACTGGAGATGCAGGATGCGAACAACGTCGTCGTTTTCCGAAGAAGCAGAGCTGTTGCTCGCGCCCTGTTTGAGATCTTCCAGCGCCTTCAACAGCGTCTGCGCGCGCACACAGGCGGTCGCGGCGCCGACGACGTCGCCTTTGTCCATGAGGGTCTCCAGGTCGAAGAGCGCGTTGTCCACGTGCGTCACCTTCTCGACGACCACGAGCATGCGCCGCGACTGATCCATCTGTCGCTTCAGCCTCTCGCGCTGCGCGAATGAGCTGATGAGGCGCGTCTGCTGTGAGCTCTTGCTGTCGTCGAGCTGAAGCTGCGCCACTACGTCCTGGAGCACGCCCGCCAGGCGGTCGACGCGCTGGTCCATCTCTGACGCCGCCCCATGGCCACCCGCAGAGCGCAGGGGCGTTGGCGTGCTCCATCGCGATGCGGTCGCCATGGCCTCGTCGGCGGAGAGCGAGGACGCGCCGCCGTAGAATGCCTTGAGCGCCTCTACGACTTCGCCCCGCACTCGCTGGATCTCATCGTGTGTGTCCTCCAGCTTACTGCCAATCGCAAAGAGATCGTCCATTAAACATTCACCGAAAGTAGCTCCCTCCATCAGCCACTGACGGCCACGTACCGACTCAAGGCGTCCATCCTGCCGCTTTCCCGCTTTTTCCCCGAGCACGTGGGTGTTTGAAGGAGGCGTGTCGGATTAGCGTGGTACACATAACTATTGCAGTGGTAGTCACTCTTACGAAACATGCACTATAGCGTCCAATAGTGACATCAGCCTTCGTTGACACCACGGAATAAGGAACGAAGAGCTCTAAGGCGAGAATGGCGGACATGGAGGTGGACGCGGGCGACGCCGTGCGACTGATTCTGCAATTCCTGAAGGAGAATCGCCTGTTTCACGCCATGAAGGCGCTGCAGGAGGAGTCCCAGGTCAGCCTAAACGCCGTGGACTCGATGGAAGCCTTCACGAGCGACATCCTCCACGGTCGCTGGGACGCCGTGCTCCAGCAGACGCAGGCGCTCGCATGCGACTCGGCAGTGATGATGGACCTGTACGAGCAAATCGTACTGGAGATGCTGGACACGCACGAGAGAGACGTCGCGTTGCGACTGCTACGCGCGTCCGAGCCCATGCGGCGCATGCGATCCAGCAATGTCGATCGGTACGTGAGGACTCGCTGCTGGACTTTTTGGGGACTATAGCTCATTTGCCTTGATTCAGATATGTGCGCTTGGAAAACCTAGCCAAGAAAGCAATCTTCGACCCGTCCGACGCATACGCTGGCGTCCCGAAGCAGGAGCGACGAAGCGCGCTGGCAGAGCAGTTCCGCAACGATCTGCTCGAAGTGCCGCCCTCGCGACTCGTGTCGCTGCTCAGCCAGGCGCTCAAGTGGCAGCATGTGCAGGTTTGATGCATTTGGTGGCATATATTTGAGTAGTTTCTATGGGGTGCTCACTATTGCGTCAATGGTGGTTTAGGGTGTGATCGCTCCAGGGTCCGACCACAACTTGTTTTCGGGCGCGCCGAAGGAAGTAGCGCGTGAGAAAACTGATCGTGCGGTGCGCAAGTCAGCGGGCAAGATCAAGTTTGGCAAGTCTTCCAAGCCGCAGAGTGTTCAGTTTAGTCGAGACGGCCACATGCTCACGAGCGGCTCCAAAGACGGCTTCATCGAGGTCTGGGACCACGACAAGTGCAAGCTGCGCAAGGATCTCCAGTACCAAGCGAAGGACGAGTTCATGATGCACGACACGGGTGTCACTGCGCAAGCCTTCAATGCAGATGGAGGATTGCTCGCCACTGGTAGTGAAGATGGAAAGCTCAAGGTCTGGAAAGTTGCCACAGGCGTGAGTTTGCGCCGCTTCGACCACGCCCACGGCGGCAGCATTAACAGCGTGTGCTTCTCTCGTGACGGCACACAAGTGCTCACGGCATCGTTTGATCATCTTGTCCGCATCCACGGCCTCAAGTCTGGTCAGACTTTGAAGGAATTCCCAGGCCACCAGAGCTACGTCAACCGCGCCATCTACTCCGCTGATGGGACGCGTGTCATCTCTGCGTCATGCGATGGAACTGTTAAGGTGCGAGGAGAGATCGTGATCACTGTGCTGGTGAGAAGGAGATGAGGTTGTTCACGCGTTCGTGTGAATATTGACAGGTGTGGGATGCAAAGACGACCGAGTGTCTTCAGACAATCAAGGCTCCCAATGCCTCTCACGCTGAAGAAATCGACATCGTCAACGTGCATCTCGTACCTAAGAGCCAAGGAACAGGGAGTAACATCTTGATGTGCACGCGCACGGGTGCGATGCATTTGGTCTCGATGGAAGGAGAGTTACTGCTCTCCTACAAGACGGACGCCAACAACGAGCACGAGATCGGCAACTTCGTGGACTGCGTCGTGTCGCCGCGTGGCAAGATCCTCTATGGTGTGACAGATACGGGATATTTGCTGGCGTTCGCGCTGGACACGGCGGCACTGGAAGCGACTGTGCAGGTCAGCAACGGCCCAACGTTGGGCGTGGTCCACCACCCACACCGGAATCTCGTGGCTACTTTCGGAAGCGATGGATACGTAAGATTGTGGAAAGCTTAGGCCTACAGTAAGATGCACGACATCATTTCTGAAACAAAAGCGGCGATGGTTTCGACGCATTCCCTAGCACGTGCACCATGCTGTCAGCCCCAAGTTTGAGAAAAGGAACGTGATTCGTAGTAAACTCACGCGCGGTAAAGTTCTCTCGGTTATTCGTTGTCGGACTCGTTCGTTGATGAGATCGAGGTGAGTCCGCGGGTACGCTATGGCTTGACGGCAAGTGGCTACGTTGTTCCTCCGGCCCTGAGATGAACAACATGTTTCCGCTATCAATGAACGTGAATGGAAACTCTAGAGAGTTGGCTGTTCACCTCGAGATTGCTGCAGATTCGCAACGATGCCGTACATCAGCGGGACGTGCGTGAATCGCGGGTCGTCTTCGACTGCACAGGGGCTGTTAACAAAAGTGATTTTGAATGCCGTTGCAGGCTCGCCAGCTCACCTTGCAGCTCCTTCGCTAAGAAATCTCGGTGGAATGCCGGCTCGAGCGGCTGTCCTGACTCTACAATCGCCATTCATGAACAACCGAGGCTTCGTTGTGACTCAACAAAAGCCAGCGCGACTCACCCGCCAGGAACACGGAGTGGGCGTGTCGATAGCCATTGTACTCTAGATACTCGCGGATCAACTCATTGATGATCAGATTGTCGTTCGACAGCTTGGGCTTGGGCACAGTCTGTTGAAGGATTAGTCAGTAAGAGTCTTGATGAAGTCATATCCACAGCACTAGACGTCGTCTGCCCACCTCATCGTCCAGAGCCGCGAAGATCTCAGCACGGATGCGCGCCTTGATCTGCCCTAGCGACCCGCGCGCCTCCAGCGTCTCCTTCAGCACTGAGTCGCGAACACGAACAGGCTTAGTACGCACGCAGATAGACGCAGCACGAGCCCACTCGTATTCGCATGGACGCACCGTTTTTCAGATCGCTCAAGGAGCTGCTCGCGTCGCCCATGTCTTCTATTTTTCCTATGGCGTTGAAGCAACACTTTGAGTGTATTTCATTAGGTGTTTTAACCACCCAGAGTGGTCGAAATCCCCCGCTTCCACTTCCAGAATCCATTTGGCCATCAAGCTTCCAGAGCAATAGCGACAGTTCCATGGCGATCACCATCACGTTCGCGTCGGCCGACGGGGACCGCGTCACACAGCTGGACGTTGACCCGCAGCAGAGCGTCGGCTCCGTCGCGCTGCATCTCCAGGAGCAGGTGCGCTCGTGATCTCCCAGCGCACGCGCACAGTGGTCGCGTGTTCTAACCTTTTCTTCATCTTGATTCCTGTAGTTCGGGATCCCAGTGGCCACGCAGGTGCTGCTGCACGACGGCAACCCCATCCGGCTCGACTTGAGTGTATTTGCTGCATCGCGCATCATTCATGCTGCCTCTTTCTAACATTTATCGGCGTGGTGATGGCTGCAGTTCGATGCGGCTGGAGTGAAGAACAATGACCTGCTGGTCATCATGGCGAACCCATCGGCGTCGCGTGAGCCTCCTGCTGCGCGCACCGGCGGCAACGCGTTCACACTGCCTCCAGCGCCTCCGGTTGCTCGTGCTGGCATGCGAATTGGCGATATTCCGGTACGCGCCGCTTGTCATTCTCGTTCGTGTCGTCTGAACTTATCCATCTTACTCGTCCTCCAGCCGAATGCGTCGCCTGAGCTCCTTCTCGACATCGTCGACAAGAATCCGTCATTGCTTTCCGAGGTATTTGTCCTTTTAGCCTGTTTCGGGTTCTTGGTTGCTTGGAATAAATGCTGACGTCCTTGATGCGAAGATCCTCGAGGGCAACCCCAAGCTCGGGCGAGCGCTTCAGACCAAGAACGTCTCGGTAAGTGCACTAGCAACTGCTTGTGTATTGAAATGTACATGCGTTCACGATGTTTCCATGTTTTCGTCTCAGGATGTTCGAATGGCTCTGCTTGAGATGCACATGGAGGCCGCAGCGCGAAAGTTCAAGGAGGACGAAGAGGTGAGAACGTACAGTACGACTGTGATCGCTGGTAGGTATGACTAACACTGTCTCCCGTGACGCTTTCAGTTGATCTCGCTGGAGCGCAACCCGTTCGACGCGGCCGCGCAAGCCCAAATCGAAGAGCGCATTCGTCTGTCCAACGTTCAGAAGAACATGGAAATCGCTATCGAGGAGATGCCTGAGGCTTTCGCGCGGGTGTACATGCTCTATATTCCGTGCGAAGTCAACGGCACGCCTGTCAAGGCTTTCGTCGACTCTGGCGCTCAGTCCACCATCATGTCGTCGGTACGTGAGCTGCTGTGGCTGACCTGCTGAACCCGAAGGCTGAGAAATGCGTTGTGTGGGAATGAACAGAGCTGCGCTGAGCGCTGTGGTATCATGCGCCTGGTCGACAAGCGTTTCGCTGGACAGGTACGCCTTTGGAACCAGCGTCTGGTACTTTGCGTTCCACTCATGACGCCCATGTGTCCGTCACTCTAGGCTGTCGGTGTGGGAACGGCCAAGATCATTGGTCGAGTGCACATGGCGCCTTTGAAGATCGGAAACTTCTTCTACAACTGCAGCTTCACGATTCTCGACCAGCAGGTGTGTTGTTCCTGTCTACCGCGTGGAGCTGCGTGGGTTTTGACGAACGCTGTCCAATGTGTCGTAGGGTGTCGACTTCCTCTTCGGTCTGGACATGCTCAAGCGCCACCAGTGCAGCATCGACCTGCACAAGAACGTCCTGTGCCTTCGCGACGCGTCTGGTGGCCACGAAGTTCCCTTCCTGCCTGAACACGTGAGCCTATCGTGTGAAAGCTGTTGCTGTGGTTACCACAATGCTAACTCGTTCTCGAAACGTGGTAGGAAATCCCTGCAACCGAACGTTCAGACCCGACTGCCGGAGTTCCGTCGTCGCCTGCTCCTGCTCCTGCTCCTGCTCCCGCGCTTGCTGCTGCTGCTGTAGCGCCAACAACTTCGTCTGTGGCTCCGTCGTCGGCCCCTGCGACGCCGACGCCAAGTGCTGTTGGCGAGAGCCAGGAGGACAAAATCCAGCGTCTGGTGGCTCTGGGCTTCGACGCGCAGCGCGTACGTGGCGGCTCATTATTCGATAGAAGGTATTAGATGCCGGATGACTAACGAAGCGTTGTGCATGGTGCTCTTCCAGGCCGCGAGCGCACTCGCATCGACGAACGGCAACGTTGAACTTGCCGCTGGGCTGCTCTTCGAGACGCTGGGTTAGCGAAGGTAGAGATAGAAATGCGTTTCTATCAGATCTAGAGCGATTCCTTTTCTCAGTGCATTTGCCAAATACCGGTACATTTTGCTTCCAACCCCATTTCCAATCGGTTGAAAGACGTCAAAAATGGCGGACGACCAGTATCGCAACGATCTGTACGAGATCCTTGGGCTCGAAGCCGGCGCCGACGAGAAGGAAGTCACGCGCGCTTACAGAAAGCAGTCTCTGCGTCATCATCCGGATCGTGGTGGTGACGGTAAGTGGCGATGGGTAGTCGGGATGATGGTGACTTACGAAGGGGCGAGGGCTGATGATCATGGGTTGGTTTGTGTCTGTAGTGAAGAAGTTCCATGAGCTAAAGCATGCGCGCGACATTCTGCTGGACCCGAAGAAGAAAAGCGATTATGATAAGAAGTTGTCGCAGGAGCTGATGGCGCGCAAGCGACAGCGCGAGCGCGAGGCGGAGCTGGACGGCAAGCGGCGCAAAATGCGCGAAGGTGCGATCGCGTGGGCGTCAATCGGTGTCTGTGAACGAATGGCTTATCATCTATCGGGTGCTTTCTTTGGTGTAGACTTCTTGCGCAAAGAGGAAGGTGCGTCGAGTCGACAGCAACAAGAACGAGATGAGACTCGCCGACGCCAGGAGCTATCCAAGCTCAGAGAGCAAACCGCTGCGTTAGCACGTCAACGCGAGCTGCAGGAGTCCCAGTCGCGTCAGGCGAAGCGCCACAGTGAAGCTGATGCGGACAACGTCGACGGAGAAATAGGTAACCGACCCCGTCAGTGGCTGCAATTCAACACAACAGCCTATGAAAAGTCAATGGATGTTGCAGGTTCCAAGTCACAGCGGACCGTGACGTTGAAGTGGGATCGTCGGCAGGTGTCTCACTCAGACGATTCGCTCATCCGGGCGATGCGTCCCTACGGAAAGGTCGAATTTGTCAAGCTGAAGTCGTCCTCTGCGAAGGTGGTGTTCGTTGACAAGCGTGCAGCCGCGCAGGCCGTGCGGATAGAAGGTCACAGCGCCGCGTGGCGTGAAGTGAGTCTGCTGGGTCACATCGTCGACGACGACGCCGTGGAGTCGCACAGTGTGGAGGAAGATGAGGAAGCAGCGAACGTGCTGCCGAGCGGCTCCATTTCGTTGCAGGCGCACTTGGATTTCGAGAAACTGGTGCTCCAGCTACTGCGCGAGCGGATCGAACAGCACCGCGCGAGTGTGGCAACTGCGACATAAGTCAACAGCCATCATATATCCAACGTCTTAGACTTATCACTTCCAGAGATCTTTGGATGAGCCGTTCACTTGATTGAGGAACTTGACCCAGACCGCCGAAATGTTGACGATTTCATTTCCCTAATGCAGCACCAGCCACAGCATCAGTCGGCGACCACAGCCAGCGCCACGCGAAGGCGCGCCACTCACCACGTCGTTCATATGGTCCAAGTTCTGGCTGAGGATCTGGACATTGGAGATGGCCTCTTGAAGATGCTGTTGGGTGGACACAATGCTCGGTCGTTAGGCACTAACCGGACGGGACGGTACCAGCGGTTATTTGCGTCGAGAGCGCACCTCTTTGACCTCTTCCTCGAGACGTTCCTTCTCCTTCTCGAACCACTCCTGTGAGGCCATTGCCCCCATCACATAGTAATCCATCAGCACTGTGGTTCTGTGCGTCTGCAGCATGATTGCCGTGCTGCGCGGCGCACCCGATTGCCTCGCTCTGCTTCCATTTTCGTAATTTTCCCTCCCGCCAAAATGAATCGAATTATCATCTCGCACACACGAGATCCTCCATAAAGAAATCCATTTCAGCAATATCGACTTAGAGGGGTTACGCGTGGCTTCCCGAGGCGCAGCGGTCCACGAGGCATTCAGCACGTAAGATCGAAAATCCGTAGAGACGAGAGAGCCCAGGACGACGACAGGATGATGATGAAGGCGAAGACTGGCCGCTGCCCGCTCTCGGCGTGTGCGCTGCTGCTGCTAGCAGTACTTAGCTGCGTGGCGCCTGTGCACGGCGTGCAGTTCGACGTGCGCCGCCGCTCCGAGAAGTGTCTGAGCGACGAGGTGGCCGAGGGCAGCCTCGTGGTGATCCACTACGACGTGCTCGGCGCCGCCAAGGGCAAGTCGGGCGTGTCCGTCGTGATCACGGACCCGCTGAAGAAGTACCTGAAGCAGGACTCGAACATCGACACGTCGTCCGACGACATTCACAAGTTCTCGTTCCACGCCGAGGCGGCCGGCAGCTACGCCGTGTGCTTCTTCAACTCGAACGAGAACCCGGCGCGCGTGATGCTCGATTTCAAGCACGGCGTGGAGGCCAAGGACTACACGGAGGTGGCCAAGCGCGAGCACCTCATGCCAGTCGAGAAGGAGCTGCGCAAGATGGAGGACGCCGTGGACGAGATCCACCGCGAGATGCTGTACATGCGCGAGCGCGAGGCGGCCATGCGCAGCACGAACGAGTCGACCAACTCGCGCGTGCTCTGGTTCAGCTTCCTCTCCATCGGCGTGCTGCTGGCCATGGGCGTGTGGCAAGTGCTGTACTTGAAGAAGTTCTTCAAGAGCAAGAAGCTCATTTAGAGCCCCCCAGCGATCGCGAACAAGAACCTCAGAAACTGTGACGGCGAGATGCAATGGTTGTGCAGTGGACGCTGACGGCGGATAGTATCCACCCCCAATAAGGACTCTGAATAGAAACTCGCGTTCATGATGGCGTGTGTGTTTGTTGGTCTGGTGGTATTCATAGCTGCCGACTCTCCTCGTGCTGTGCTATTCTTACACACCGCCGACGGGCTTCCGCGGCGAGGAAGGTGTCTGGGGATGCGTCAAAGTCTCTAGTCAGATCTGCGAGCCCCTCTGTAGGAGTGGCTAGTGGCGCAGCGTCAGCGTGGATGAGCCTATCATCGGTGGCTGCTCCCACTGAACTAGAAGAAAGCATGGTGTCCCTGGTGTCCACTAAAGAAGACCCCAGCGATACAGACGAGCACGAGGGCAGCAGCGCGGTCGTGGCGTGGTCCTCGTCTCATCTGTCGGACGACGACAGCGACGAGGAAGAAGCTAGTGCGTCGTCGCGATCGCCTGGCCACAGCGCTGAGGAAGAAGAAGAGGACAAAGAACGCGAGGAGAGCAGCGGTGACCAGGAGGAAGATGAAGTCGCAGACGAAGACGATGACGACGACAACGACAACGACAACTGGATGCTGGATCTGGATCTGCCTGATGGCAGTACAGGCGATGATCTATTGGCCCCAAGTCCTCCCTTGGCCAACGAAAAGCCCGAGCCGATGTCTTCATCCGATCTGGACTCGCCTAGAAGCGAAGCGAGAGTGTCCCCCGCATACAGATTTGGTCCCCCTGAGAGCGTGGAGACTAGTTCTGCGAGCATGAAGTCTCAAGGTGATGAAGGTTCTCCGATTAAACGAGCGAGTCTGATCCCACGTCTCATGCCTCCTCCGCTCACTCGCCAAATGAGTGGTCCGGTCGGCATGTCTCCACCAAAAGGGTCGACGTCCCCGCTGCGGCTTCAGCGGTCGGCATCCAAAACAAGCTCGCTGGTTGAGGGGATTTCATCAGGGGTTCCCGAGCCTCAGTTGTCGCCGACCAGTTTGCAGAGGAAGCGTGGCCAGAGTGTATACATCACGACAGGCAGCGTTGCGAGTAGAACGCTCAAGCACGCGGATAGTGCACAAACTTCTCAGCAGCGTGGCATTGTAACCTCGTCGTCCCAGTTTTGGGCCAATGAACAGAACAAGCGGTCGTCACGCCTGCTGGACGAGTGGAAACGCAAAGAAATCTGGCACGACTTCAAAAAAGCCGAAGAAACGGTGCTCACAGGCACGGGGTCGGGTGCATCCACGGAGTCATCGTCGACGGTGGCTGCTCGCCCATCGGTAGACACAAAGCCCGTGTCGTCTGGTAGCCTGGACGATGTGCTGGAGGGCATCCGCTCCGATATCTTGGGCAAGCAAAGCGAACTCCAGCGGCAGATGCCAACGATGCGACGAGCGACCAGTTTCGCCACGAAAACCAGTACTTCTCCTGGCAAATCGGCCATTTCCATTCCGGCGACTGTAGAATGGGCATCACCCGAAGCGCTCCACGTGAACTCGGCTTACGTATCATCGAGTGGACTCTCAAAGATGCTGCCTGCTACAACTGAGTCAGTCTCGAAAGCAGAGTACGATCGACTGGTCGAAGAGAAACACAGACTCGCCGAAGAAGCGGAGAGCCGCCAACGGGCGCTGGTCGCAGAGCAGGAGGCAATGCGGGCAGTCAACGAGCGGCTGATGAACTTGGAGAATCTAGACCGCGAGAACCGATTCCTCAAAGAAGAAATCCAGAAGCACTTGATGCACGAGCTCAGCTCCAAGGAGTTAGTCAAGACCTTGGAGGATCAGCTCGGTCTCACTGCTCGTAGCGAAGACCAACTCAAGCTCCAAACACGACAACTGATGCAGCAGAACCAAGCGCTGCAGTCCGATTTGCTGGAGAAGATCGCTGCCGAGACCTCCAAGATCCAGAAAATGGCCCATCTCTCGGCCGAAAAGCAAAAGCTGCAAGAGGATTTACAGCGCAACGAGACGCAGTCGGCACATCAAGTCGCCCAGCAGAAGACGCAAGTGCGGACGACGATGCTGCGGCACTTGGTCAAGACGCGGCGTCTCGCAGAGCTGCGTATCGCTTTTTCCGTGTGGCAAATCCAGTCTCGTCAACAGTCGGCTGCGAATCTCAAGGCTGCGAATATCATCGTGGCCGTCTCTGAGCGCATGCAAATGAAAGCAAAGGCGCGAGCCTTTCGCCAGTTACAGTCACACGCACTCGTAGCAGCTTACGAAGAGCAAGCGCTCCAAGTCCAGACAGACCACGCGGCCGTCCAATCTCGTCTACGTGAAGCCTGTAGGCGCGCTGGCGCAGGGGCTGTGGCTCTTGTTTGGAGAAGACGGGTTCGTGCTCAAGCGTTCGCTGCATTCAAATTGTGGCAAGACCATACGCGAGCTGGAGCTGAGGCTGAGAGACGCCTCACGACGGCAAGTGCGATGCTGAAGAGCATCCTGCAGTCTCACTCGCGAGCCAGCACACTGCGGGCATTTGGCCTGTGGAAACTTCAAGTCCACTTCGACTCACACCGTCAAGACTCAGAGCGAGCGAAGGTCACGGAGGCAGAGCTCGTCGAAGCCAAAGACTGTGTATTTGCGCTGTCGCGGGCGAAGACGCGACTTGAAGAGAAGCTTCAGTCCAGTCGCCAGGATGTCCAGCGCGCGGGCGATCAGCTGCGTGAGCATCGCTCAGAGCTGCAGCTAGTCAAGCACGGCTTCGTTACGACCGTCGTGCGAGAGACGGAGCGGGCGTGGCTTCGCTCCATCTTCACGGAATGGCGGCTTCAAGCCCAAGTAGAAGCATGTGCGAGAGAGTACCGACTTCATCTGGAAATGGCGGAGCTGAAGGTCGAGGAGCGAGAAAAGTACGCGCGGTCGTTGGATGACTACAACAAGGTACTGCGCAACGACCTCGAGCGGTTCCAGTTCTTCTCGCAGGATAAGCGAATCGCAGTTGACGTGCTCGCGAAGAAGCTTCTGCGTGAAGAAGACAAACTGAGGCACATGGAAGAGCAGCATGTCTTGCTGGAGGAGAAGATGCTCTCATACAAAGCGCAGCTAGCATCGATCCTCGATTGGCAGGGTGGCGTATCCATGCCGATCGCACTCGTGCACTTGTGTCGAGATGCCTCGGTGGGCAATCTGCGCGAGCTCTTCGTGAGCATCGCTTCTTCGTCTTGTCGGGGACCTGATAAAATGGAGACTCCGACGTGCGAGGCAGACGAGGCCGCGTCGTCCGTTCGACTTGCGGTCAACGACCTTGTGCAACTCGTTCGTGACTCGAACCCAATTGCAGAGGCCTCATCTATCGATGTAAACTCACTCGTGCGACGTAACGTGCCCGAGTACGCGACGACACAAGGCCTTGTGTTTGCGGACTTTGTGACGAGTCTGTCTGCTATCGCGAAAGATGCCTTTGAAGCCGCTGACAAACCCAACGAGCTGACGAATGTGTTCTGGTCGTGCCTCCTCAGTCGCCTTGGCGTACTTCCTCGTGGTGCTGTAGCTGTGGCTGCTCAGCGAGACGTAAACGACCCAGCACTTCACGTCGGGCGATCACCGTGGGCTGGTCAGCTCTCAGAAGATATTCTACAGAACCAAGAAAAGCTGCTAGCCGTCCTGGAGCACGAGACAGCAGTCGTAGAGCGTGCCGTGATGGAAAAGTCGTCGCTCAAGCACACGTATGCAGCGTCGGAGCACTCTGTGGCCAGCACTGTGAAGGAGTTTCAGGAATACCAATGCGATCCGATGATGCCACCTGAGTCCCAGACTACAGACTCTGCCAGTGTAGCATTTGCATCGGCAGACTCGCAATTCGTGGGTAACGGCTTGGACCAGTTCGCCAATTGGTCTCAAAGCCGTCAGGTCCAAGACCTTTTCCTTGCTTTCCGCAATCCACTGCAGCGAATCGTGACCAAGTACTCGAATGAAAAACGAGTCGCTGCCCATGGCAACCAGATCTGTCTCGTCCTGTCGGGTGTCTCGCGTATGCTCGAGGACATGCGGCTCTATCCCGCTTACATATCGCGTGAGCTGGTGCATCACCATTTTGGACGCCTCAGTGACCGTGATGGTCTGCTCACTCCACAGGCATTAGCCATGTTCTTGGGCTGTTGTGCCTTGGAGCTGTTTGCCAAGTCCCTGCCCAACGACGAAAGTGCATTCCGACTGTCAGCGAGAGAGATCGTGCTGTCATTTTTCTGTGATCTGGGTTTCCTCACCGACAGCGAGATTCCTGCCCCTCCACGAATTTGCCTCGTGGGCATGGAGGTCGAGAGCGTGTTATGGCCTCTGTTCGAGTACTACGCAATATCAGACGATGACGTTCGTTCAGCCCACCAAGATCCTCGCGTGGGCATGACCACGCAGAAGTTCCTGAGATTTGCGGCGGATATAATCAACTTGGCACCACATGCAGCAGAGCGGCTCTTCCAGCGAGTGATCAACGAAACGCGACGACCTATGCTATCCTCAACTGCGTTCCCAGATGTGGTTATTCATTCAACTGCTGTGAAGATGCACTTGGACGACTTTTACGTGGCGATTGCCTGCGTGCAGGAAGAGCGCTGTCCGGGTGTCCAATACGCCAACCTCGGTGAGGCCGTGCGCCACTGGATGCAGCAAACGCAGTAGTGTCGACGGCAGATAGACACTGCGGTAGTAGAAGCAGAGTCACTTTGTACCATACACGATCATTGAACCGACATCACAAGGGTTATCTTGAATTTTTCTTATGACTTGGGGCTGCCACGCACGATCATCACATGGCTGTTGCTTTGGATTGGCGCGAAGACGTCACTGGGGTCGAGGTGGAAGCAGCGACTACGGAAGGGGTTTTCTTGCGGGGATAGAATGAACTCCACGTCCCCGACGCTGTCCAATTCGCGCAGAGCACCAAGGTCACGATATTGGTCGCGCTGGCTGAAGGATGTGAGAAGCGCAGGTTTTCCGGAGCGTAGGACGTCCTCTATTGTTGGCCGCCATGATTCACGCAGCTTTGGGTGGCCGATGCCTGGGTTAAATAGCACGAATGCATCGGGAGGTGCCGACAGCGTCGCCGAAGTTCGGGCCACCTCGTGGTAAAATCCCGTGAAGTACTCGAATTGCAGTCGGGAAGGTTTCGCGGTGGGCGCCTTGTTGCGGAACAGTGGCGCCACGTGGTCGCCGATGAGCTTGATCTGGAAGTTGGTCGTTTCATTAGCATCCAGCAGTTCCTCCCAGATGTGGCGAGGCATCATGGCCTCCGCACGCGCTCCAACCACGTGAAGATTGGTGGTGTTTGGGATAGTTCCGCCACTCAAAGCTGGAGAAGCGAATGTTAGTATACAAAGAGTGTGAGAGGAACGCAATGTGAAGCCGTACCTGGTAGGTAATGGGATAGCGTAGCCGCGAAAGAGTACGCGGCAGAGACAAGCCGCACAGCCTGCGCACTCTCCAGCCACTGGGGGTCCTCGGTGAAGAGTCGAGTGAAGTGTTCCCAAGTCGCTGCCGTTGTCACAGACTGGTTTTCCTTGCGGCACCGAGCACGGTGCTCTCTAGTGATGACTTTAGGGAGCAATTAGTTCCAGCCACCGTCTAGAGAAACGAATTGCACCTACCACTTGTAAGCAGCGTTCTCGCCTCTGCCGTCGTGGCGTAGACTAGATCTTCGTGGACTTGCTTGAAGACTTGGAGCTGTTCGAAACACTCAGCTTCGGCCGTACGGCTGCACTTCTACAAAGCCGACAGTCAATTCTCCGTTAGCTTCACGACGACGTTTCAAGCTACTCATCGCAGCCAGCTTACGGAAGAGCACGTCAACGGAAGTCCCGACACGGCGCAGTCGACGCGATGGGCGGCCGTCGGCGCCGCTCCACACACGAGACATGGCGCCTTCTCCAGCGCGTGAAGCCACTGCTGCGCGCCCCGCGAAGCGCTTAGCTTGCGCAGTGGTACCATTGTGGTATGGCAGCGCTGCTGGCTGCGTGTAGCCACCGCCCGCCGGCCAATGACTCCGATCCTGGCCATGATCGTGATGTGTGTGAAAGTGGATTGACAAGGGCTCACGGATGTTATATCAGTAGAAAATCAAGTGCTTGTGGTCATAATACTGATCTAAGTTACATGTCAGCGATGTATTGGAGAGCAACCTCGAACATCGTGAGGAAGTATCCGACCTCGCCCATCATTTTCGACGGATGGATCATAGCGCCGAGATACTCCTTGGTCATCAGCGGGCGCCTTAATCCGCTGTGGATCACCACGTAGATGTGGATGGGCAGGTAGTCGTCGGCTGTGAGCGCAGAGTTCTCACGCCACTCCAAATTCTTCTCGCCGCAGCTCTTGAAGACCTCCAGCGCCGAACGCAGGAGCTCCTGGATCTTCTCGCACGGCAACTGGCGCTCATCGATCATGCTGAGATGGTGACAGGACTTTCCCCAATCGTCCTCTGATTGCAAA
Organism: Pythium coloratum; assembly: GCA_023337545.1. NCBI lineage: Eukaryota > Oomycota > Peronosporomycetes > Pythiales > Pythiaceae > Pythium > Pythium coloratum. The sequence goes on from JAADXE010000154.1 coordinate 43,425, forward strand.
TGCTCGGGGATTCCGAATTCGGCCTGCGAACGGCCACGCATCTTTTCCATCTTGGCCGTCAGCCGTGCCTCCTGCGACGGGTCCACGGTCTTCCGCACCAAAAATGCGATCTCCTTCTCCAGCGGAACCAGAATCGTATCTTCCACCACGTGAAATACGCAATCGTCAACGACAGTAGAGACGTCCATGCACTGGTCCGCCAAGGAGAACTGGTCCGCGTACTTGGGGCTCAAGTGGTCCACGATATACTTCTCCACGCTGGTCAACACCAGTCGAAGATCTTTCAACGCGTCCGTGGCCAACGTGGTGTCAGCGAAGCAACTGCATTCAGGGCAGACGGCAGCTTCGATCACGGAGCAACGATTGCGAAACGCGTCCAGAAACTTGTAGCAGGTATGGCCTTCGACCGTGGCGATGTTGTTGAGCTTGACAAACAAATCGTACTCGAGCCACTTGGGCTCGGGGGCTTCTCCTTTTGTGTCCACCATCTCCAGTGAAGAGATGAACTCGGGGGAGCATAGACACTGTTGGAGGTCCTGGAGAATGTCAACACGAATCTTGGACGTCGGCTCCACTGCTGCTACGTTGCGGAGAAATGCCTCGACTTCGTTCACTCGACGGACGTCGGAGTCCGAGCTTGTGCTTCGGAAACGGCGCCGAGGAAACGGAAGCTCGAGAAGATACTTGAGCTGTTCGGCCTCGGACGTGTTAGCAGCTTTGATGGAGTCTCGGATCTGCAGAATAAACGGGTCGTAATGAGTGGTTGGATTACGCTTCATGGCTGTCGGACAGGTTACCTTTTTCCGGAGCGAGTAGAAATCCTGGTACCGCTTCTTCGAGATCCAAAACACTTTGGTGTGAAGGTCTACGACTTGCAGCACATACTCGGTGACGGACGGCATGGACGTGATCACCTCAGTGCGGACAATGCGGACAGATAGGCCCGGTCGGATGCCTGGTGGGAAAGATGCGCCAACGTCAGTACTGCGGGTGCAGCAGTAGCCGTTCGACGAGTAGAACTATGCACCTTTGATGGGCCAGTTGAGATACATCCGGAACGTAGTGCCTTGCGAGTGCTGCTGGAAGCTTTTGGATGGAGAGAACACAATCGGTGGTAACGGCGGCAGCGAGTGCGCTGATCCGATGGATTCTCTCGACGACAGGCTGGGTCGGTCGGACTCGGGCGCCGTGTCAATAGAATCATCGCTGCGGTCTGAGTTGCTGGCGTTCGTCAGCAGCTTGGGCTGAGAGCTGGATTGCCAGATCTGGGCGTGCGGCGCAATGCAGCTCTCGTCTGTGTGTATCCGGTCGGAATGCTACCGAAGCAGAAGTCTAGTCAACTTCAGGTGAATTACAAGTAGTGTCAAGCCTGCACGCACCTTGTGGACTCCAATGCTCAAGAGGGAGCGCGAGAAGTGTTGTAGTAGTCGGTTCTCCTTGCTCAGCGACATCCGCATCGCGAGCTTCCACATCACCTGGCTCGCCAGCGTAGTGCTCGCCGTCGCCGCTTCTGCCGCGTCTCGTCGGCGCAGGCCATGGAGCCGTAGCTGCCGCTTTCTGGATGCGTTGCGGCGCTCATCCTGTGAGTTCTCGTCCGGGTCTTCTGCTGTCGCTGTCGCGTCCGCCTTGCGGTCGTCGCGCTTGCTCTCGAAGGACTGCAACATGCCACGTCCGGATTCTTCAGTGAAGCGCACTGAAGATGCTGGCTTTCTCAGGACCCGTTCACTGCTGGAAGTGATGATGCCTGAGTTTGATACCTACCTTCGGACCGACCCAAGTTCACTGAAGGCGAGCAAAATTACCCTAACCATCTTCCTTAATTGCATACACTGTAATACGTGATGTTCACAAATTCCACACCGATGGGTGTGAGCATAATTGCCCTCGTTGTCACCCTCCAAATATGATTTCTGACATCATGAGACAATTGGTAGACGGTATCAGGGCTTGGTTTTTGGCCGCATCATTAGAACGATAGCGACTTCAAAATACAGCAAATCACACGGTTTTTACAATATCCACCCTAAAAATACAGAAATGTCTCGTCACAGGGATAGGCGACATCTTGATTTATCGTTGTAGCGCTTGCGCCCGCTATGCTGAGCTCCGCTAAACGCTCGGGAGACAGCGCCATTCGCTGCGCTACGGGGTTATCGGCTTTTAGATCATGAAGTCTGGACAACGTGGGTCGCAATCGATCATGCTCCGGGGTACCCCCCCCCGCATGGGCTCTTGCTCCAAGAGGAGGGGTGAACTGTGTTCTGTAGATTTGTCGGAGTGTCTGTATTTTTGTATTTCTCTCCATTAGAACGTCAATAACGTTAGACCTTTTCGATACACTGCTGTTTGGACACCAGTGAGAGAACGACACTCCAGGAGGCCGTCAACACGATTTTGGTCCATCATCAACCTCTAGACCCAGCACTTGACATGTTTAGCGTTGCTTACATATTGATCTCCAATCCCCCATCAATCGTGTAGGGACAGCGTTGGGTCCAATACGCCCTCTCCGCGTTCATGGTCTACTTTCACA
>JAADXE010000155.1:0-45807 GCA_023337545.1 Pythium coloratum
CGCCGATGAAGGCGACGCCGAGCCAGAGGCCGACGACGCGGCAGCGGTCGCTAAGTAAATAGCAAAACAGGATTAGATTAAGAAGAAGACCACTACCCAAGAATGCGTGTGCCCCAAATACTAGTGTGCCAACGAGTCCAGTAGTAGTATCCGCTGGATCCTCAGAAGGAAGAGACATCAGAACTTGACCGAGACGACTACTACTGCTACCGGTACTACTATGCAGGACCCAACCAAGGCTGCGTAACTTAGGTGTTGAGTGGACGACGCACCCCGACGCTGCACTCGATCTCGTAACCTCACGTGGCGTCCGCCACCGCCACAACCTCACTCTTGAAGTCAGACTGCGAGATGGGGGCTTCGAAATCCTTCAGCGCGTCCGACGGCATGACGAAGTACAAGTCCACTCTCACGACTCGCTCTTGAGGCAAAGCCAGCAGCACTTTCTGGAGAAATCGTCCACGGTGCTCACTGCAGCAGTCAGTTTTGCAATGGCATCACTGGTCGTGTCGTGCAACATCATACGGGCATTGCCGCCAGCGATATAGAACTTGTGCTCTGCCAACTCCTGCGGGCTTGAGTGTGGGTCTGGCGCTGTTGCTGGAGTTGCCGTGGCCTGGACATCAAGGTCGGCTGATTCAATGGACGTGTGTTGGAGTTTATTGCGAACCGTCGAGAAGAATGCTGGGTGTTTGACCACCTCCTTGCATTCGTCCAGCGTCCACGACGGCAGCGTGAACTGCTTTTCAACCTTGACCTTTCTCCCGTTCTCAGCTTCGACCACTGGCATTGGCGATTCGTTGTGATCTTTTCCTCGAGAGGCCATGGAGGTCACGCACACGAGTCGGCGGCAGCGTGGGTCGCCTATTTGCCAAGCTAATAGCATTAATAGCTTCCGGATCGTTTCGCAGTGAGCCAGCGTCTTGTGGTAGCCATCCAAGAACACGATCAGCGGCTTGGACGATGGCAGCGACCACGGTGCCATCAGCACGAGCATTGTCGATTCCGCAGTGATAGCAGGGAACTCAAACGTCCACTTCTCGTTCCCGGCAACCATCACGCACGCCACTTGGTCTTGGTATGGTTCGTATCGCATCCACATCACGTCCCACGTGGCTCGGTCCAGTGAGCAGGCAAACGCAAACGCAGCGCACGACTTGCTGGCGCCCGGTCCGCCAATGATCCACAGTCTCGCCGGTAAGTCGACCGCCCACTCTTGGATGGTATGCCATTCGTCTACCACAGCCTTGCGGGTGTACAGTAGTGCATGCTGGTCGACTGTGGGCAGAGTCACGCCTGAGTCGTCCAAGTAGTGACGTGGGATACGAAGAAATGACGCAGCCAGAGGCAGCTCCAGCTGGGGACAGTCATTTGGTGCGCGATGCCACTCGATGGCAAGTCGCGACGGGCGGAAGATCTGTTCAAAGACGTCGACAGACGTGCTTGGACGACGCTTGCGCGATTCCGGGATCTGGATGAGGACGTGGACCACCTTTCGTTGAGGAACTTCCTCAAAGTACTCACTGACGAGACCAAATGGATCGAGCTCGAGCTCGTCTTGTCCTTGACTTCGGCTGGCGTTGGCGTCGTCTGCAGCACCCGCAACCCTGCCGAGCTGGATGGCAGCCACTTCTCTTGGTCCGGCGCGCCGCTCTTGGTAGTGAACAGCGTGAGCTCCGTGGCTGGGAAGCTGTACTGCTGCAACGCCTTGATCGCAACTTTGACCGAGTGGATGGGCGCGTCGTCTTGGACATCGACAACACCGACCGTGTTTTCCTCGCCCATGACAGCGAAGATGAGCTGCACCATGTTTGCCGTTGGGCCCTGCGTTTAATACGCAGCTGATCAAGAAATTAAATGAGGGCTGCTCCAAGCGAAGAGGCCCCACATGAGACGAGTCCGAGCAAGATGACGGGTGGTCAACAACCATCAATCAAAACGCCCAACATCAAAACCTCAAAATGCCACGAGATTCCATTGTCCACGTACGTCCTAGTGGTTTCCGGCGACAGAGTCGATGAGCAGCGGGTAGCCCGAGTCCAGTGGGATGTTGTCCGGGTCGCGCACGGCCTGGCAGATGCTCGGGATGTCGGTGCGCGCGTCCAAAAAGTCGGTCAGGAACACCAGCAACTGGAAGTCACTGATGCGCTTGACGTAGTCTTCGTTGCAGTACTTCTGCAGCTGCTCCTTGAGCGCGTTGCGCGTGCGGTAGCTGCCTTCGCGGTTGAGCTTCGGGAAGTCGCTCTTGAGCCCAGAGTCGTGCATGCTCACGGGCACAACGCACAAGAAGAAGTTGTTGTCGATCTCGGTCGCTGGCTTGGCCTCGACCAGCGCCGTGAACGTCGAGTGCACGCTGCAAACCTTCGGGTCCTTTTCGTTCTCCACGAGCGCACCCGAGCCGTACATCTCGACGCACTGGTCGCTGATCTGGAACGCCTCAAACGCCGCCTGGCCTTCCTTGTCCAGCGTCACCTTGAGCGACACAAACAGCGAGCCCTTGCCGCCGGCGTCGGCCTGTAGCTGTGCTGCCAGCATGATCTCTCTGGCTGAAAAATGAAAGCTCTCTTCCTCTCGCGGCGGATGGGAAAACACCCACCCGACCTTCTCACGGCCGAGCGCTTCGGCCACGGCGTCCACCTTGTCGGCCAGCGGGTCGTCAAACACCTCAAAGCCAAAGGCGTCGCCCTCCTGCGGCGGCTCATAGATAAAGTCCACGGTCACTTCTTTGGTCTCGTCGTTCACAGAGCCGTAGAGCCATCCGCAGCGCGACTGCTGGAACGCGAACTGGCGCAGGTACCGCTGCAGGTCGTCGCAGCTCGCGCCGTCCAGCAGCACTTTGCTCACGTGCGCGCTCTTCTGCGCGCTGATCTTGTACTCGAACTGCGCGTCCATGCGCATGAACTCGCCCAGCGTCCAGTGCATCTTCATATCGCGCAGCGCCTTGAGTCCGGGACGGAACGAGTTCTTGTCGACGCGATCGTGGTACGTCACGTGCGTGAGCGTGCCATCGGCCGCGATCTTGCGGCCCACGACGCCGCTCGTGGAGATGAGATCGCCGTCGTAGTCCATGTACACCATGTCGCCGTGGCTCAGCCGCAGCTCCTGCAGCGTCTGCGCGTCGTGGACCACGCGCGCGGCCTGCTGGTCCAGAGAAAGGATCTGACCACCGAATGCGATGGCGTGCTCTCGTTCGATCCAGCGCTTGATGTCGGCGACGGTGGACGACGGAGAGAGGTCGCTGACGCGCCAGATACCGTTCTTGGAGCGCACGCGCAGCAGCATGAGGAGCAGAAGGAAGGAAGGAACGCTAGTGATGGATGGGGTTCGTAGCTCTTCGCTTTTGGGTCAACGTGGCTTCCGAATCGGATGCGGATCTCGGTTCTGGAAAGTGCGATACAAACCAGATTGTAGCTGTTAGGAACGCTGTGAGAAAGGCTGCACAATTGATGATACGAACCTATATGTTGATAACGGTTAGGAACTGGACGAGAAAGGCAGCACACGTTGGATCTTGCGATAATCGGTTGATAGCGGCTTCGCGATGGAATATGCTCCTGCTGTAGTGGGACATGATGAAGTGGCAATTCGATCCGGATGCAAGCGGCTCTCACTGGACCCGGCATTTCTCACCACGATGGTTGTACAATAGCCCAGCTTCCGGAACAAACAGCTACATTATTAGCTGATACTGTGAAGGGGCCATTGCGTGTGTGGGACATGATGGCTGGCGTGGCTACCATGAGGATGCCGACTTCACGGCGGCCTATTTTTACAGTGCATCCACACTGCATCCACTGCTACTGCCACGTGGAGCTACCTTGGTGCCTGTGGGTGAGAAGGGAGGTCTTGACTCGGATGGGCATCTAGTGACAGTCTGTCTTCTCACTTTGCATCTTGCAGTCTCCCTCTCCCCTCCCCTCCTCCTCTTCCTCCTATTCCTCCTCTTCCTCCTCCAAAGCCCCACGATGCACGAGTTCGTTGTCGCGTTCTGCAAGAAGAACAAGGTCAAGGTCCGCGCGTTCGACAACTGGGAGTGCGCCCACGAGTGCTACGAGGAGATCGGCCACCCTTACGGCAAGGTGCTGGTGGACAAGGTCCACGGCAACTCGGTCCACGCGCACGGCGAGGACCACTTTGTCCAGCGCTGCATGCACGCGGTCCACGAGGTCCCGACGTTTTTGCCCATCGGCAGCTACCGCGAGACGTCCACACACATCGAAGTCAAGTACGACAACAAGCACCGCGAGTTCAAGGGCCGCGCCCGGTGCCGCACGGCCAGCGGCGACTGGCGCGACAACGAGTTCGAGTTCCACCACGGCGAGGCGTTCAACAACATCAACGGCCACATGGAAAAGGCCCACCACCACGGACACCACGACGACCAGCACTACCAGAACTACTAAATGCCGTTGAATCACCAGGCACTCAGTAAATGCTGCCTTCCAAATGGATGAATGATCCACGTTCCAATCGGAGTCTTTGCTGTTTGCTGGTTTCGTTGGATGCCTGTCAGCACAGTGAGAAAGGCAACACGAACTGAACTGAAATGGTCAATGGAGAACTCCGATTCCTCACGTGCTCTAACTACGGCAGCTACAGAACAGAACACTATCACTACATGTTTGTGCTGCTTGCTGCGTGTGTGTAGGTAGGGGGAAATGCAGTATGCAGGGGGTCAGAAGGTAGCGCCCACGAACCAGGAACTAGCTATCTAATCTATCAGGGGAGTACAGTCAGTCGGGCGGGTCACACTTAGTCCCGCACGAGCTGCTGCGCGACGTCCACGACGTGGGTCTTGTCCGACGGGAACTCGTAGTTCTTCCACTCTTCCTTCTGCTTGTGCGCGACGAGGTGGTTCTCCAGCACGTCCTCGAGCATCTGCTTGGAGAAGACCGACGTGGCCGAGCCGTAGGCCGACGCCTGGAACGCGATCACGAGCTTGGAGATTTCGCGGCCCGAGAAGCCGTCGATACGCGTGGCCACGTCCTCGAACAGCGCGTCCGTGACGTCGTCCTCGACGTAAATCTTCTTGGAGCGCGAGCTGCTTGGGTTCACGAGGTAGTTCTGCACGTACTGCTTGAGCATACGCACGCGCTCGTCGTGGCCGGGCAGCTTGAACTCGACCATCTCGTCGATACGATCGTTGATCGCCCAGTCGAACTGCTCCGGCTGGTTGGACGCGAACACGATCATGAACTTGTCGCTGGCTTCACCCGTGCGGTACAGGAACGCGTTCAGCGCGTTACGCATGTCCTCGCTCATCACGGCGTTGCTACGCTTCTGCAGGAACGCATCGGCCTCGTCGACAAACAGCAGCAGACCGCGACGCGAGTGCGACGCCCAGTCGAACAGCTTGTGGATCTCCGTGACACCCTCGCGGCCCAGCGGCGCGACGTCACCACCCGTGAGAATCGCGTACTCGAGACCCGAGTGACGCGCCAGCGCCTTGGCAAACAGCGTCTTACCGGTACCTGGCGGACCGTGGAGCAGCAAGTGGCGGAAAGGCGCGCGGTTCGTCTTGGTGTTGTACGTGGAGACAGCCACGCTGCGCAGACGCTCGTCGAGCTTTGGCTCGAGCACGACACCAGCAAGGGCATCCTGTGGCTTTTGCAGACGCAGCACGCGCTTGATGGACGGCACTGGGTTGGCCACGACCTGCGCAACCGAGCGGCGCGAGGTCTCACGCACGAGCGACGGCTTGCCCAGACGCGCCTCGATGTACTTTCCGGCCACGCCCGTCGACGTCTTGGCAGCGTAGATACCGAGCGCAAGTGCGGTCAGGGACGCGACGGTCGCCGTGAGCTTCTCCTTGTCGTCGACGAACGTCATGACACCGGCGCCGACCGTGGCTCCGGCCAGCTTGATGCCCTCCATGACGGTCTCACGGTACTCCTTGGCACGCACGCGGGCCTCCTCCAAGTGCAGGTCGTGGTTCAGACGCTCCTGCTTGATGCGACCTTCAGTCTCGGCCGAGACCTTGGCGAGCTCCGTGCGCTGGCGCAGCTCGGCCTCGTAGTCGAGCGTCTTGCGGCGCGAGGCCTCCTGACGCGCGATCATCTCCTCCTGCTTCTTGAGCTCCTGCTCCTTCATGTACTTCTGCGCGGCCAACTGATCAGCATACTGCTTGCGCTTGAGCTGGTCCTGGTACTGCGCGCGCTGCTGGTTCTGGCGGGTCTCCTCCTCCAGCGTCTTGCGGCGCTCCTCGCCTTCCTTCTGCACGCGCACGATCTCGTACTGCTTGTACAGCGCCTCGTTCTCCTTGATCTTGGCCTGCTGCTCCATCTGCTTCGTGCGCTCGGTCTCCTTGGCCAGCGTGAACGCCTCCTTCGCGTGGCGCGAGTTCTCGAGCTCACGCGCGGCCTTGGCGGCACGCTCGAGACCCGACGGGTCGAACGAGTAGCCGCCCGGGCCCTGCTGCTGCTGCTGCTGCTTGTTCTGCGGGGCCAGCGTCTGCTGAGGAGCCGCCGACGAGGAGGTCTCGGCCTCTGGCGCGCTGCGCTTTCCTCCACCGAAGCCGCTGAACATGGTACTTAGTGCTTAGTGATGAAGCGACGAGAAAGGCTCGGAACTCGGTAATGAGAGTGGCGAGTTCTGGGATTTTTGTGGGGATTGCATTGGTCGGCCGATGGCTGGGGAGCTCCGGAACTGCAGAGTGATGGTCCTGATTGCCACATCAGATGCGGTATGGGACAGATCCCCTCGGGATAGTGACAACTCGACATGCTGACGTGCGTGTTGGTGGACGAAATCGTACCTAGGAGGAGATTGAACTTTAGGATGCAAGGATTGTGTGAACCACATGAGATTCGACACCAGAAAGTACGCATAATTTTGGGTTTCTGGTGGCGTTTTGTTTTGGGATGCGGACGTTGGGCCAAGAGCTCCTTTATCCGCACCGTTGGAGAATGCGGATCTAGCATTCGCGTGGGTGGGCGACGCGGCAATTGCGACAGGCAACCAGAGAGCTACACAACACAGGAGCTACAGCTCCAGCAAGACAGTAGGCCATGGATCTGTGGCGCCAGGCACAACGCAAGATGAAGAACCGCGCCGAGTCCGCGGGCGAGCAGCTCAAGCAGTCGGCCGAGCAGCTCAAGGAGAAGGCGCGCGACGCCGCCGAGAGCGTGGCCGAGCGCGTGGAGGACAGCGCCAAGCACACGGCCGAGAGGCTGAAGGACGCGACCCACGACGCCAAGATCAAGGCCAAGCACGCGGCGGCGTCTGTGGGCACGACGGTCTCGGAAAACCTCAAGCAGAACCAGCAGTACGTGGCCGACAACCTGCGAAAGAACGGCGCGTATCTGCAAGAGACGGCCAAGGAAAAGGCCGAAGAGCTACGCCACCGTGCTAGCGACAAGGCCGCGCAGGTCACGAACCAGGCGTCGCATGTGCTGCGGGATACTGTGGCTGGCGGCGCCCAGAAGCTACGCGACTCATCCAGCGCCGTGGTCGAGAGTCTGGACCCACGCATGCGAGCGAAGCGTACGCGCAACCGGTTTCTGATCTTGGGCTTCTCGGCCATCGCGATCTACGGCTTCGCTGCCAATGCGCCGGACGCGCTGAGCCGCTACGCCATCGAGCGAGTCAAGATCCAGGAAGAAGCCAAAGCCCAGCAGCGCAAGCGGTTCGCGGCGGCCGACAGAGAAGAGTAGGCAAGCACAATGCGAAGACGACGAGTTTAGGAGTTTATCCTCAAAGGAAAGACAGCTTTTTTTCGGTTTTCAAATGACAGACTTGCGGCCTGCGCCTCGCGTGGGAGCCCCGACGCTCTGCTTGCGGTCGGCCGACATGGCTTCGACCTCGGACCCGTGGCGAGGGCCTTTGCTGGCAGCTTCGTACAGCAGCAGCCAGCGCGGCTTCTGGTCGGCGTCCTTCTGCTTCTGCGCGCGCCGCAGCTTCTTGGCCTCCACTTTGGCGCGGATCCACGCCAAGTAGTCGTCTTTGATCTACTCAGGCAATACAGCTCGTAAGTCTCATTGAGTCGTCAAATCACCTACACAAGCACACACCACGCACCTCTGTGCGCCATTCTTGGTAACCTTCCTCGTCAAATGTGGTGCCTAATACGCCGCCTTGCAGTGATCCTTGTAGGCCGCCGTTGGCCACGCTCTCGTCGTCATTTTCCTCGTCTTCTTTGCCGTCGGCCTCCTCTGTGATGGACACTGCGCCACCACTGCGCCAGCTCTCCCCTCGGTTCAGACTGCGCTTGGATTCCTTGTGGCTCATGAGATCGTGGGAGCTGGCACTCGGAGAGCCCCCAAGCTGACGCGTTGAACCAAAGCCGTGGCCGCTGCCTGACGAGACCATGCTCAGTTGGCTGGTGCCGCGCAGGAGGTTACTACTGCTCATGCCGATGAGTCGCTGCAAAGCACCATCGCCAGTGAGCGAAGTGTATGTATGCAGTAGTGCTGCATGCAAACACGGCGCGTACCTTGCTGGAGTACCGCACCAAGCCTGAATTTTCCACATACAGGCGGCGTTGTTGCTGCATATCGATATTCAGTCGCTCAGAGGGTGATCAGACTAGCGAGAGACGAAATTGAGGGCTCACCAGGTCCAGATCGTCGGGGTCTTCGACGATGTTGAGCTCACGAAGCGACTTCTTCGAGAGCTGCACGCATACGACCCATTAACACCATAAAAACCATCGCTTGTCATGGGCTGGTACGCACCATGTGGCTATTCGCGAGTGTACGAGACGAAGTATTGTGTTGTGTGGTGTTATCGCCCACCACGGAGCCATCGCCACTGGACGAATCTCGCGCCGAATCAATGTGCTCGTCGATCAAATGCGCGTACTCTTGGCTTTCATCGTGCGGCTCGTCAAGCAGACTCTCTGTGATCTAACGTCCACTCGCCATCAGTAATTGTCGCGTCACCACCATCGTCCACAGTGGACGACGTACCTCTTCCAAGTCTTTGTAACTGATCACTTTGGGAAGACTCAGGAACGTACTGAGCTTCCGCACGAGCCGCAGTGCCGCAATCTCCTCAGGATCGCCGCCAGCAGAGCCGCCAGAGCGGAAGCTCGCCGTCCTGAAGCTCATCGGGTGTCTCATACTACCAATGCGTCGCATGCTCGACGAGTGGCTCTCCGGTGGCGACGCCATCCCCAGCACACTGATAAATCGATCGCTCTTCTCGTCATCATACCCGTCGTCCGTGCGGCCCGAGTACGGCTCCTCCTCGTCGTTGTCATCGTAGGCCTCACAGAAGCCGTCGTCACCATACTCGTACGCCTCGCCGTCGCCTTCTTCCTCTTCGTCTTCATCTGGAAGCACTTCCGCTGTGTTGTTGGCGATCTTTAGCAGCGCAATTGTGCGTGTACGCAGCAGCATGCGCTCGATGTGGTCGTCCAGAGTGAGCGGCTGACGGCCCGAGCGTCTTGACTTGGCTTCGGCTTGCTCCTCGTCGTCGTCATCCGTCATCTCGCCTTCATCATCCGAGTCATCGTTGATGTTCTTCTTTTGTGGCTTGGCGGCCGTTGCATATTTGTAGCCTACACAGAGGAAAATACAGACGCCTCATCAGCAGACACACGACAGAGGATGGTCTCACATATCGGCGACTGGCTCACGGTAGCGGAGCCCGTTGATCTGTTCGAGCGCCTGCGCCACACGCTCGTGCTTGGGGACATCGTCAACATCCACTTGGATGGTCGAAGGCATTTTCCGTACGTACGACTCACACACACGGCGTTTACTGCGTTCACTGCGCTGCACGAAGCGACGCCCGTTGAGTGTAACGGACGCGGGAGGGCTCAGTCACATGGGTTCAATTACCTCACAAGAGTGACTTGATGGCTACACTTGGTTTTGACGTCAACGTGGCGCGAGCGCCGGCCGATTGCGGTCGCTTGACTTGCTGTAGCGCCTGCATCGTCCGTGAATCAATAGATCGTTGCGACTGATTGATGGGCAGTGTTGGGATCTCCGCTGTAGATGAGCTGCGAGTGAGTGGTGTCGCACTGACACTGAGTCTGCTGGAGCTTGACGGCTGAGGCGGCCGAGTGTCCTTCGTAGCTGCTGAGGCTTGAGCTGTAGTCTCACCGCCGTCCACGACGTTGCGAAAACGTTCTTCCAGGTACAAGTTACGCTGTCTCAGTCGCAGGACGTCGCTCACAGTGCAGCATAACTGGTTGCTGCGCTTCGTGGCGGCTGCTGCAGCGTCCTCATCATCGGAAGATGGCTCGTGGTCCTGCGGCTCCGTCGACGGCTTGAATCGTGCTCTATCGAAGTCGTCGCCGTCGTCCACAATACCCATGGACTGCTGATGCTGGGCCATAGCCTTGGCGGACGTCTTGACGGCTCGTTCCAGCTCACCCTTGAGGTTGTCGCACGTGTCCTTGAGCTGTCCTCTTTCCACTGTGAACAGTTTGTTCTTCTGCTTGTGGCGGTACTCAGATGCGATCATCTTGCGGATCTGGGTCTGCATCCGCAGCATTTCTTTCTCGTGTTGCTCGATCTTGGCCTTGTAATGCTCCAGCAAGTACGGGTTCTCATTGGCTTCTTGCCGCAAGAGCTCTGCATTCGACGGCGCCGCTCCTCCGCCAGTCGCTCCTACTCCGTGCGCGGCGTCACCTCCCTTGGTTATCAAATTCCTTGATGTGGAGCCCTTCTTCAATCCGATACTCGCAGTGCTGCTGGCTGACCGAGCAAGCGGCCGTGGCTGCATCCCCGTCGGCTGCTTGATCTTCTGTAGCGCCGTGAATAACTTGTTGTACTCGTCTTTCATGCTCTGGATCCGTGTATCTCGCTCTTTCAACGCGCCTCTCGTCCTGAGGAGATCCGCTTCCTGGTCGGAAAGTCTCTTGTTGACCTCTTCAACTGTTTCCTTGAACTTCTTGACGTCTTTCTCCAGCTTAGCGCAGTGCTGCGCCTGTGTACTTTGCTTCAGACTCGCCACGTTCTGCTGCTGACGGCGGAGCTCTTCACGCAGGTCGTCGTTCGCCGACTCCTGTTTACTCAGCTTGAATTCATAATCCTGCAGCACTCGTTTCAGATTCTGTTGCTCGGCTGGTGTGTATCCAACCAGAAATCCATTCCCTGGACCCGCTGACGGCGTCGACGTCACATTAGTAGGCGAGCCGACGACGCCACTGCCACTCGCGTGGCTTCCTGATCGAGTCGGTTCGTCCACGACTCGTTTCCGATCTCGCGCGAGCACGTCGTTGGAGTGCTTGAGCTCTTCGATGTCGGCTTGCTGCCTCGTGAGCTGCACAGCCTGCGAGTCATTCTTGGCTCTCAGCGCGTGAAGCTCCGTGTTCAGCTGCTCCAGTGATCGCTTGTATTGCCTCGTGACGCGGTCGTGGTCGTCCTGTGCGACAGTGAGCTGCTGAGCAATGGCTCGCATCTGCTGCTTCGACACCTCACATGCAGTCTCCCAACGTCGTAACTCGTCTTCAGCATCCTGGGCGTTTCTATAAAGTTGATATCAAGTCAGTCATGCGTATCCCTTCGGCTCACGCCTATCACGATGACGCACCGTTCTCCTCGCGTAGTCAGCCTGGCGATCGTGTGCTCCATCTCATGGTGCTGCCCTTCCATCGCCGTGAACTGCACTCGCAAGTGCGTCCGTAGTCCGTTGAGCAGCGCGATCGGGTCACCTTCGGCCTTGCGAACAAAATCCTCTTTCCGCTTGGCTCTCGCAAACGCGTTGTCGCTGTCGATCACTTCATTCTGCTGATGCTGTGAGCCTTTTTTGGTCATCGGCAGGCTCGCTGTGCGCTCCATGATCTCCATGAAGAAGTCGACGATTGCCGCCTCCAGCCGGGCGAGCCGCTTGACTTTGACTTGCGCGGCATTGAGACGATCGGCCAAGTGCTTGACCTCCGCATTGCAGCTACTGCTACTGCTGCTGCTGCTGCCTCTTCCTCCGGCGTGTGCGGACTCCATCGCCTTCGTCGATCAGAGATGCTGTCCGTGTCGTAAACCGCGAGTGACTACGACGTTCCCAGTCGCTCGTTTTAGAACTGCCGAGCCATTTCCGGAATGTGTGTGAGTCAAGGCGTCTCGGATACGAACGCATCCACCGGACGCGACGGTCTCACTTAGAGCTCTTGAGCTCCTGTGGTCTCGTACGGCGGGAAAAGCAGGTTCGGGAACTTCTTGGAGATGAGGTAGAACTCGTCCAGACTCATGCGTCCGTCGCCGTTGTCGTCCGCCTGCTTCATGATCGTCGCCGCTTTCTTGCGGACTTGTTCCTCGGTCGTGAGATGGTTGGCCTTCAGGATGTTCAGCAGCTCGTCCTCTGTGATGAAGCCGTTGTGGTCGTCGTCGAACAGCTCAAAACAGAACTTAACACGCTGCTGGCGGTCCGTCTTGTCCATGAAGTTCACGATGCCCAGCAGAATCTCCTTCATGTCGGCGCCTTCGTCCGCGCTCTGAGCGTCGCTAGTAAACAGCGTGAACAGCCGACGGTACTCGCCCGTCGGTTCGACTTCGAACAGCATACAGAAGTCTTCAAAATCCACCAGCTCGTCACTCGCCTTGTGCATCGCACGGAACTTGAGCGCGATTCGTGTGAGCAGGTCCAGCGTCGGGTTGTTGTCGTCCACAAACCGCTTGAGCAGACGCTTCTTTTCGTCTTTGATCTCCAGAAGCCGTGCCTTCTGCTCTGCCGTCATCTCCTTCGTGATTAACTTCACGTCCACGTCGCCTGGGCCGTCACCGTCACCACTGGCGATGGCGAACTCGGGACTTGCAGGGTCAGGATGGATCACCATGCGTCGGAATTCGTCGAAACTCACTTGTCCGTCGCCATCCAGATCACACAGCCTGATCATCTCGTCGATTTCCTCGTCGATGATCAGCTCGCCCATGCAAATGAGCAAATGCCGCAGCTCCGCCGCGCCGATGAAGCTGTTCTTGTCGAGGTCGAGGAAGCGGAACGCGCCCAAAATCTCCTCTTCGCTGAATTCGCTGTCGCTGCTCATACACAAGAACGACTGTGAGACTACAGGGGTCCCCACGTCCTCATCGAACGAAATACTCACTTTTGTATGCCTGTCTTGGCCTTGGTCGCTGCAGAGAGGGCGCTAACCTTGGCCGCAGGCGACGTCGCTGCTGCTGAGGCTGCCTCGTACTCGACCGGCAGTGGTTGTCCTATCGTTTCTTTCGTGCGTCGCTCCTTCTCCGTGAACTTGTCCATGCCAATCTGGTGCTGTGGATAGGCGACTCCGCTGGGACCGACGAAGCTCATTTCGAGATGGAGCTCTCCAGCGGGGTCTTTGCTGCCAAACTTGCCCTTGACCCACAGATTGAGCCAATCGTCGATGTATCCGTAGCGAAAGAGAGGCAACAGAGAGACTGTAGCGGCGCCAATGAGGTCGTCGTTGCCGATCGAGTCGGCGTCCCACACCTCGACGATCATGTTGTACTGGTCCACGACCTCAAACGTGAAGATCTCGTCCTCCCACTCGGGTTCACGGCCTCCATCGTTGTCGGTCTTGGTCTTTTTAATCGACTTGGTGGCTTTGCCTTCGACTGTGAACTTCACGTACGGGTCTTGCCGGCCAATCGCATCGACACTACGAAGCTGTCGGCCGGCAAAGCACTGAATTGTAAATAGACCCGCAGGGAAGAACTCGATCTTGACGACCACGTCACCGGCATTCTGGCCGCTGTTCTTCAGTGCGATTGCGTGCTCCTGCTGTCCCGTTTGCTGCATGAAGTGCAGTACCGAAAACTGAGCTTCGCCGATCAAATCGTCGCTGCCGATATCTTCGTCATACACGCTCAGCTGCATCTTGTGGACCCACAGTTCGTCTGTGATCCAGAACAGCAGCTCTTCTTCGCCAAAGTACGGATTACGACCGCCTTTCTGGACGGTCTTGCCACGTTTCGAGAACTTGTCAATGGTGAGCTTACAGTACGGGTCTTGCTTGCCGATAAGTTCCATGCTTTTCAGGTTGCGGCCTTCCAGAAGCACGATGCTGATCATGCCGACCAGTGCGATATCCAACTTGATCTCCACTTCCAGCTCGCCACACACTTCTCCGCCTTTCACCGTGAGCGGCAGCACTTCCTTATGGGGTTTCCCATCGAAAAACCGCAGCGCCGAGAACTTGACTTCACCGATCAACTCGTCCGAGATCAGGTTCTCGTCAAAGAACTCGAGCTTGATAGGCACATCACCGTCATTGATGAGCGTCTCGGGTTTGACGAGATCAAACGCCACGACGTCTTCGTGGAAGATGACAGTCGACGTGCATTTTTTCAAGGTCTTGCTCTTGAGCTCGAGCGCGTACAGCGGGTTCGTTCCGATCTGGATCTTCACGTACGGATCGGCCGAGAACTTTTTCTCCGAACCGCCTTTCTTTTTCAGTCCACGGGCCTCGAGCAGCTTGAAGTTGAGTCGGCCGCGCTTGAGCATCTTTTTGATCACCTCAAGCGGCATCGTGCCCTGGTCGTCGTCTCCACCTTGAGCTTTCGGTGGTGGCGGATCCTTCGGTGGAAGAGGCGGTGGGCCTGCAGGCGGTGCCGGTGGTGCACCTGGCGGAGGACCAGGCAAGCCATTCTTCTGCTTCTTTGGCGGAGCCCCAGATGGAGGGCCAAGCGGAGCTCCCGGTGGAGGACGCGGTGGCGGGCCGGACGGTGGACCAGGAACTGCTCCCCTTGGCGGCTGCCCAGAAGGAGGTCCCGGAATTGAAGACGTTGTCACCTCGGAAGATTCGGCTTTGGGAGGCGGGGGGACGCGAGGAGGAGGAGGAATGCCACCAGGTCGAGGAGGCGGAGGGATGTTTGGTCGCGGTGGTGGAGGTCCGGATCCAGGCGGCGGAGGAACGCCACGCGGAGGCGGAGGCACTCCACTGGGTCGCGGTGGGGTGTCTGCAGGCTGTGATTGGCTAGACGCAGGTACAGGCGCTGATGGTCTCGGCGGTGGGGGTCCATTTGGCCGCGGAGGTGGCGCGCCTGCACCGGGACGTGGCGGCGGAGGTCCTCGGGGTGGAGGTGGCGCCATGCTGCCTTCTCAGCTCCTTTATTGCTGTTGGTGCGGAAGTTGGCTGTGACGACGTTTAGTTGGATCTTGAGTCGCGTCGCTTCGGATCCGCCGCACGAGTATCTTTGGGGGCAAGTTTTAGGCCAATGCGCGGGTGCACTTGCAACTCCTCTATAAATACTCGGTTTGCCACGCATCACTTGCTCTTGGTCAGATGGCTGCCTTTCTCTCTATGAGTGGCGAAGTAGTTAAAGCAGAGAGGAGTGGTAGCCTCCAACATGACGGGGCAGCTCTCGTATGTTGACTCGCTGTTCCTGCTGTTGCCGAAGTCACCACTGCGTGGCTACACGATCGACTCGTTCTCCGAGACTTCGTCTGTTGTCGTGGATCGCACCACACCAACCAGATGCGCTGTTGATGATGAAGAGCTCTTTCGCGACCTGTTTGGCTCGGAAGCTGAGCCTCGAGATGGAGGTTGCGGGGACTCTTTGTCTTCCAAGTCTGCCAAGAAGACCAAGACGCAGGTGCCGAACAAGGCGATCGTCTGGAACTCTGGAGCGACGCTCACGTCTCCGTTTGGACCGACAGCACCGGCGGTGAAGTCACCTCGACAAGCTGCTGTGACTGCGCCCATCGCGACGCCTTCACTCAGCGCACCACCGCCACGACAGCTTGCAACAGACTTGATGACGTCCAGGCCAGCGGACACAGTGGACAAAGGCGAATGCTGGGACAATCGCAAGTTATCCGGGGTACCAGAGGTAGATGAAGACGACGACGATGATGATGATGGTCCCCATCAGAAAGTGAAGTCTCGTCACCGTGGAGTGCTGCCACTGAGTCCTGGTATGTCCTTCAAGCAGCGCGGTGCCAGTAGTATTCAGCAAGATACGCTGCGCTTCCTGGAAAGGCTGGATCTGAAGACGCTCTTGGCACAGCCGCGGCCCGACGTGAAGAGTTTCCTGCCGCACGGTGGCATGGTGATGCCGATCACGAATAGCAACCACGTCACTCACGCTGTCGACAGCCGTGTGGAAGATGAAGATCGCTCGACGAGAAACTGGTCGACGGTGCCAGGTGCGACGAGCGTGGCTGATGCAGTCGGTCGAAAACTCTCTGCGCGAAAGGAGGCGGCGACGAATCCACCTGGTGCGAACTCCTCTCGACTCGCTCACATGGAGCTGACGTACGGTACGACGGCGGTGGAGCCACGGAAGGCTCGGAAAGAAACGCTGCAGCGCTTAGCGAACCCGATCTCTGGTCACACGTCGACTCTGGAAGCTCTCTCTCCCGATCAACGCAGGAAGCGTGAAGCTGAGATCGGTGAGTGGGTTCCTCCAGTTGCTTCACCTCCATTGAGAAAGCTGTCAGAGAAGAAGACGAGGAATCTCATCGAGCGACTGTCAGAAGCACCGAGTGTGTACGAAGCTGCTGTCGCCGCATCTCCGCTGAAAAGTAAACGGCTTGTCAAAGGCGCGAAGACTCTGACGCCTGTGGTGCGAGTGAAGAGCAACCAAGACGACGATGTCAAACGCACCGCAGTAACCAAGCCAATGAAGCCCAGTGGAGGCCGATCTCAGGTGATCGGACGAGGGATGGACGAGCGGAAGGCGATGCTCAAGGTGAAGCTGGCCGCACGAACTGAAAGCTCGGCCTCCAGTGCAGGTAATGGCTTGGGAGCAACGTTTCTCACGCAGCACGAAGAAACTGAATCCAAACTCGCCACGAGATCATCCAAACAGCTCGCGCAGCGACCCCCAGCAGCAAGGCGGCTCAACGAGGTCGACCAAAGCCATATCCCGAAGCGTCCTACTGTGCCACCGTCAGTGCGACCGCGAGCTTCGTCATCATCCGCAACAGTATCCACTCTCGCAGCTCGAAGTGGAAGTACTCAGCGGGCGAGGATAGCATCAGGCGTGAGAACAAAGCCAGACAGCGTGAACTCGAAATCACGGCAGCCACAAATGGCTTCGCAACCGCTCAGCATGACGAAGGCTTCCCAGTCTCGTCCAGCTAATCGCCAGACGCCGTCCCGAACCAAGAAGAATGCTCTTTCTAGTTCTGGCACCGCTGCTCTGCTGCTTGGTGGTGTTCGAATGTCGGAGGTAGCGCAGAACACACCAGGCAAATCGAGCTCACGACCAGGAGGTCGAGTCGCCTCTCAAGCCACGAGTGTCGGCAAACGCAAATCACTTTCAGGCAAGGATACGACCGGATCCGTGGCGATCCCACAGTCGCCGTTGAAAACGTCGTTGCCTCAGATCCGAAAACCGGCCGCGAATGCTCCTCGACGGGCTCCAGCGCCAGTAACGCGAAGAGCTCACCGCGTGCTCGAAATGTAGGATTTGAATGCGATCTTGATGGTGACCATGAGTTGAGTTGTTGATTTGCTGCTTGGCTTCAATGTCGATGAGAGGCTGGTGAGATCTAAATCAGGCACCCGCGACCCCTCAAGTCGTTTCCGGTTGTGCGGCTGAGAGGGTCTCGCTACCGTCGCCTCGATGCGTCTCTTCAGCTTCAACCGGCAGGTACCCAACGCGAGCAGAAGCTTCCGCGTCCCCATTTCTCCAGCCAGCCACGATGGACTCGGGCTTAGTGACGAGCGAGCAAGGGCCGCACAGGCGCGATACTGTCGTAGGCGCCGTCATGCCAACCAAGCAGAGCGAGCCCATGATGGGGCCGAGCGTGACGTGTCGCCAATGCCGCATCCAGATCCTGCTGGATGATATGGAGAGCCACGAGTGTGACCCGAAAGATCTCAAGTTGGCAACACAGTCGCCTCGAGCGCAGGCCGCTCTCCTCTCAGCAGCGACTCGCGCCTCGTCGTTTCTCGACTCGTTTCTTGATACGACGACAGCAGAGTCACCGACAACCTCGCAGAAGACCAGTGAGTCTCCGCTCACGACCAAGCCGAAGGAGCAGCTCACAGCAGTGCGCGCTGTGGAAGCTGTCCACTCCCCTGTCGCCTCTAGTCATCAGGCAGCTCATCCTGTTACAGTGGACGATAAGTCGTTGCCTGCTGTGAAGTATGAGAGCCTGTCGCACACGCACTCGACGCTGTCGCACTCGCAGTCTCCAACACACTCGGAATCGACGGCTGCAGGTTTTGCTTCCCCGACGCTTCAGCCGCAATCGCTCGTGGGCAGGTCGCTTTCTGCAGTTGATCCCATAACTTCATCGTTGGTCGATGAAGAGACTCGAACGCGTGGCTTCTCGAGCAGTGACATGACCTCGCTCTTGGTGCCCGTGAAATCTCGTGTCCGCGGCGTGCGTTTGAACAAAGACAAAGTCGCCGTTTACTCGATCGTGTCCAACGTACTCGCCCACGCCGCTGCTCAGCCAACCACCAATGTGTTTGCCAGCACCTTGCCGACGCCTGAGGCCCCACGTGAGATCATCGTCGAACGCCGGTACCGCGAGTTCTACTCCTTCGCGTTGGCAGTGTACTCAATGTTTCCGTCGCAAGAACTCTGGCGACGGCTTCCACCCAAGACGCTGTGTCTCCCCACTGCACGCAACCAAAGCGGCGGCTTCCTCTTGCGCCGCAAGAATGGTCTTGACGACTTCGTCCGACGCGCACTCGAGTTGATCGATCTTGGAGGCTCACAAGGATCCATCAGCCAGTGGTACCTCGTGCGCAAGTTTCTCAACCTGCCTGCGAAGAACGTCACCGGCGTCAACCAGCCGACCAAAGACCGTAGTCTAGTGACTGCGATGAACGAGCTCAAAAAGCACGCGCTTCAATCAGCAGGCTGGACCTCAGTCGGAAGAGTCGACGACCACGACGCTACGTACGAAAAAGTTAGCGACAGCTTCCACATGGTCAAGCGCGTCAAGATGTGTGCGTTTCCAGCGCGCGCGATCTTCGACATGATCACGAACCGATCGGTGTGTAAGGCTTCCGCAACGTCTTCAGGTAGTTCCATCGGAGGAAGCGAGTCAGTTGATCCGGCGGCTGTGATCGTGGAGCTCGCAGCGTCGTCGTGGGATCCGTTCGTGGAGACGGTCGAGGTCTTGGGGCGAGAGAACCGCCAGACGTGGACGGAGCGAGTCGTGTACAAGGTATGTAAACTCCGCAATGCTGCTTGCTGTCTTGGGGGGACTGACGTTGATTACTTTGCTTTGCAGCCTGGACGCTGGACTCGCCGCAACATGGAGATGATCAGCCTTAAGACCTGGAAGTGCGTAGCCTGGTATCCCTGTCGTCGTTCCGTCGATGCACGTTGTTGACTTGTCCCCATTCTGCCTTGAATTTATAGGGTCGATGAAGCCGGTAGCATTGTGATCGTGATCATTCCAGCGGACGACTCAGAATGGACACACGTGAACCCCAGCACCAGTCCAAACGGCCGCGTAGACTGTATCTTGGGTGGCTGGATCATCACGCCTGTTCCAGGTGAGGAAACGTGCTCTGTGACGTGGCTCATGCAGGCGAATTTCGGTGAATGCGATCCGCGCAGCGAGTTCACGGGTCCGCAGGGCTACAGCACGTCCTTCGTCGCTCGCTCGACACTCTTGTCATGGGCTGAAGAGATCACGCACTTGTTGCAGAGCTTGGAGACGACGTACGATCCCACGCACTACCGTAACCTTGGGCCGCTTCTCTCTGGTGGTGACTTCAACAAGCTCAAACTCGAACGCCGTGATACGATGAGTGGGAAGGTCGATGAGGATCCTCGTGTGTACGTGCTCGCCCAAGAACTGGAGCCGTCCATGTGCCTGCTGGTCCACAAAAGCACGAACACGAACGCGCTGATCTTCCGCCTCAACTACCGGCGCACGCTTGACAAACAGCAGCAGCTTCGTGAGCCTGACCCGAACGTACCTCTCAAGGCCGAGTGGATCATGTTCGAGAAGACTGGAAACCCGAGGCACGATCTGTCCGCCATCGAACGCAGCACGATGTACCCGTTCTCCACCCGCCCCGTCGGCCCGAACGTCTTCCAGTTCACGTTGGAACTCATTCGACGCGACTGCGTGCTCCGCAATGACCCGACTCACGGCTTCGCGCTCTTCACGACAATCAACGGCAAACCGAATGCGCTGCTCAAGCGCGTGTACCTCAGTTACAGCAAACCGGCGTCTCGACTGAGCTTCGTCCCGAAGTTGGAGGAGATTCATCTCTACGGATTGAGCGATCGCGAGATCATCGCGATGGTGGCACCTACGGCATCCAAGTAATTGGGCTTTCCAACACGAGTCAACGTGAGTGGTCAAACGAAAATGCATGAACGCCGCACACTCAGGTCTAGGCTAACACGAGGTTTCCATCCACTATTGGTACCGGTACGATAAAATATACAGCCGCTCACAGGTTTCGCATCTTCTCCTCCAAACTCGCCGCCCATGAGTCGTAGTTCTCGGAAATCGAGTTGGATTGCGACGTCAGCGCGTCATCGTCCTAAACAACGAAATGTCAATCCGCTTCCACATCATCATATCATCAGATGCAACGAAGCTCCTCGTACCTCATTCAGCTCCATCTCCAGCGAACGCGCGACATTTTCAGCCGGGTCCGAGCTTCCATTCTGACTCTTTGTTGATGCCCCGTTGCTTCCGTGGTGAGCTGCCGCGTCATCATCATCCATCGAACTCTCCTGTGCAACAGAAAGCTTCGACGACTTCAGAATGTCACCCACAGAGAGTGCCCGAGGCTGCGCACTTGGATCTTGAGGCTTTGGAGACACACGCTGAAAGACCACCAACAAATGCAAACCCAGACGGCAATCAGCATTCCGTCGCAATGCCTTCGTCAACTTCAGGAGACGAATCACCAACCTCGTTGTACGAGTTTCGCTTGCCAATCGAAGACGGCTTGCTGCTCGGTCGACGCTTCTGCTCGTCGACTGGCGTGTTGCCACCACTGATGCTCAAGCGGGCAAAGATGTTGTTGGTAGACGAGCGCTTTGGCGAAAGGCTGCCGGGGGTTGGTGAGATCTCCGGGCGGAAAGTGCACGACTCCAACTCTTGCAGCTCCTTCTGTCGCTCACGCTCCTCCACAATCTGGTTCTTGTCAACGCTGAGAAGCCGTTCCCAGATCGGAGTGGATGACTCGCTCTTGCTTCCTCCCACGGGAGGCACATCGATCGAAGGACGGAATGTACACTCCTCCATCTCCTTCTGAACCTTCAGCTCTTCGCTCATCTCGATCTTCTCCTTGACGCGATCTTTGTCTTGGTACAGACGCTTCGGACGCGGAAGTCATGTTAGTTTGATGTCGGAGAAACAATCACATGAAAGACGCCTTACCTCAAAGATGCTGCTCCTTCCAGTGCTTCCTTCTTGGCTTCCCTTGGACTTCACGCTGTCCGGCAGCTCGGAGACTTTCGGCTACAGAAATTCAAGTCAATATCGACGTCATCATCTCTTCGAAGCATTGCTGCACTCACCTTGAACGAGAACTGCTGTCTCTCCTCTTCGAGCTTCTTCTGTTCACGTTCCGCGGCCACCTTCTTCAGGTGGTCCTTGTCGTACAGTCGCGTGTGGAACGGTTGCGTCGATGTCTTGGCGTTTGCTACTGCCGCAGTGAGCTTCGGCTGGAAAGTCGTCGATGCTCTCTCTTGTTCCTCTCGCTCTTGCTTGAGCTTGGCGATTCGCTCGGAACGCTGCTGACCGGCTTGATACAGGCGATCGAATGCCTTGTTGTCGTCTCCAGCCTTCACTTTCTTGATGGCCTTCGGTTTGCTCTGGAGTTCAGCTTGCACTTTCTTCTGCTCGAGTTCAAGACGCTTCTGCTTCACAACTTCTGGGTCATACAGAGGTCGGCTTTTCACTGGCGACTTCGTGGTGTTGATCTTGGGCTTGAACGTGAAATCCTCTTCGTTCTTATCCTGCTCCTGCTTCTTCATCTCGCCGCGCTTTGCTTGGATCTCTTGAGCATTCTTGTACAGATTCTCGAATCGATCGGTCGTGGACCCGATCTTCTTCGCCTTGGCCGTAATCTGTGGCTTGAATGTGTACTGCTCCTTTTCCAGCTTCTCACGCATCTCTTCCTTCTTTCGCTGCGATTCCTTTGCTCGCTCGTGCAGCATCGCAAAGCGATCAGGCGCGTCAGTCGAGTCCAGCTTCTTCGACTTGGCGTTGACTTGAGGAGCAAACGTGAACTCTTCCTCGAGTTTCGCCTTTCGTTCTTCCAGGCGGCGCTTCGACTCCATCGCTTGCTCATACAAACGATTGCTGGCAGCGTCGATTGTTGATGCACTCAATTTCTTCTTCACGGGACGAGGCTCACCGTCGGCTCCCACGGGGCTGGGAGCTGCACCCTTAGGCGACGCCGACGTCAGACCAGAAGGGCTTGCTGCGCCGTTTTTAGGAGGCGTCTTCGTCGGTCTCTTGACGACGGCAGACCCACTCAAAGCGCGCTGCAGCGTAGGCTTCTTGGCCGCGGTAGCTGTAGCTGGTCGGGTTGAAGGAGCGGTCGGTGAACTGCCTGCAACAGTGGGTTTTGTGGCGGGCTTCGCGGCGGCAGCAGTAGCTGGCTTTGTAGATGGAGCCGTGGGCGAGGCACGTCCGGTGGTGGTTCGTGCCGCTGCCGTAGTTGGCTTTGTGGAAGGAGCAGTTGGTGAGGCACGTCCAGTGGCGGGTCTCGCTGCTGGTGCCGTAGCTGGCTTTGTCGTACGAATTGATCGTGGCTTCGCAGCAGGCGCGGCACTGCTTGCGGCTCTCGAGGCAGCAGTAGAGGCAGCAGCACCGAGTCGACTAGTCTGTGGCTTCGTGGCAATGGGTGTCGGCTTGGAAGATTTGGTCGTGGCTGGCGTAGGCGCCAGCGCAGCCTTTGGAGCGGCGGCCGTTTCCACGGCGAGCGCTGGTGGCGCAGCGACCTCCGGCTCGACCACATCATCGACCGCGACATCTTCAATCACTTCCGGTGAATCCATTTTTTCAATGATCTCCACATCCTTTTCAACGACGGCGTCGTCAAGTGCATTCAACTCGATCTCCGTCGCTTGTTCGAGCTCGACCTCAACATCGACATCTGAATCCACCTCCAGCTCGATCTCATCTTCAAACGCAGCTTCCACGTCGACGTCGTCCGTCTCCAAGTCAGCCTGCGTGGCAGCGACAGTCTCAGTTTCTTCAGTCGCAAAGTCGAAATCATCATCTTCTGGCTCAACAGGAGACGTCGAGATCTCCTCTTCCTCGAAACCAGCACCGTCTTCTTCGACAATCTCAGTGCTTTCGGGCACACTCACGCTGGTGGCCGCCGCCTCCACACGAGCATCCGTCTCCACTGGCGTCTCTGCCTCTAAAGGCTCAATCGCCTCCACTTCTGGCAATTGCTCAGTGGCAAGCGGAGCTAGTCCCTCCTCTGCAGCCACAACTGGTTCAGGCAACGGAGCAGCCACTGGACTCGCGACTGGACTTGCGACTGGACTCGCCACTGGACTCGCCACTGGGCTAACAGCTTCAGGCGCGGCTTCAACAACAGGCGCATCTTCAGCAACAGGAGCCTCCACAGCTGCAGGAGCCGCAGTAACCACAGGGGTCACCTCAGTGACAATAGGCGCAGGAGGGGGCGACGTGAAGAAGTCGGCGAGGTCTTGGACGACAGGCTCAGGAACGGACACAACAGGAGCCGGGGACGTTGACGCTGACTTTGACGCCTCAATCGAAGCAGGAGCCTCAGTCGCAGGCTCTGGCTCGGACACGGAAGCGATCAACGACTCATAGAATGGCGCCTCCACCTCTGGCGCTGGCGCTGGAGCTGCGACTGGCGAGACAGGCGCCGACACAACTGGCTCAGCGACAACAGTAGGCGCTGGCTCGGACGCCTGCACCACGGACACTGGCGCGGCAGGCGAAGACCTCCAACCGAACTCGTCCTGAAGCCCCGAGGCCGCTGACGCTGCAGGTGACGACGCCTCCACGACCACCGCGGACGCCTGAGGCGCTGGTGCGACGAAGACGTCAAACGGTGACGCACCGTTGGCGTTGGAGGCCGACACAGTAGTCGCGACGGGCGACGGAAGATCCAGCAACGAAGACGCAAACGGATCTTCCTTCACGGAGTTCAGCGCCTCGACAGAGGCAACTTCAACCGTAGGTGGCGCCGACACGGGCGACGGCTCGCTAGACGCCGCCGAGGGCGTGCTGGCCGTGGTAAGCGCGTCGTCGTCGTCTCCGTCCACGACGAGCGTGGTCTTGGAGTTGCGCTTCTTGTTCTTTTTCTTTTTCTTCTTGCTGCCCTCGCCGTTGGGCGTGACAGGCGACTCGGGCGGCACCTCGACACCCTCCTGTGTACCCTTCTTGATGCTGGAGAGCGCGCCGTGCGTGAACATCGCCGCCTTGCCCGCGAAGGTGTTCATGTTCGCGCGTGGTTTCCCTTTGGCTCTGACTGTTGGAAGCTGTTGGCGTTTGTTGGTGTTTTTTGTTGGCGTCGTTTGGCTTGCCGTTGCGTTGGTTTGGCTTCCAACGTTGGCGATCGATCCGCAGTGTTGGCGTCGGGTTTGCCGCCGACTTGGGTTTTGGCGGGGGAAGAAGAACGCTTGCGAGGGAAGGGACCGCGGGCCGGGTCGGGTTTGACAATGAATAAAACCTCAAAAACGAGGTGTTCCAGATTGAAGCATCTCGGATCTGGGAGCCAAATGGGTCGCACAGAAAAGATTCGACAAAGTGCGAATCGAAGCCAGTGAAGTGAACCCATCCTCTCTGCTCTCCCCATCTCCATGGATACACCGCCGAATTTCGATCGCTGCACATGGAGTCTAAACCGTTCAATTTGCCATTCTGTCCGGATCTGCACAAGGACTCAGTGTCGATGCGATGCGGGTGCTAGTGTCGCTAGCACGCATGCTATTTGCCGAATTGACTTTTCGTTTGAGCACAGACTTCGAGTTAGACTTCGAGATAGACCAGAGTTCCGCCAACGCACGAACTCGCCAACTCGCATGACATGCCACTTCGTTTAGACTTCGCAGCTGCGCATCATGCCCACCGAATCCGACAGCCAATCAGATTCGAGGAACCCATTCATTCTGGAAAGTGCAGCCAGCGAAGAGCTCCAGCTGAAGAGCTGCTTCGCATCCGAGGGCCCTAGGCGTTGGTGATGCGGACGTGGATCTTCCCAGAGGCATCGCCCGTTGCAAGCACGCTGTCATCGTGGCTGAGCGCGATGCTGGTGGCGAAGAACGCGTGTCCGTGGATGGAATGGCTGGGCAGCACGACGCCGTCCGACTGACGTGTGAGCGAGGCGATGGACTTGCGGAGGTCCCAAACGTGGACGCCGCCAGTGCTGTCGGCGCCGTAGAGGAACCTCCTTGCCTGGCACAGCGTACCGGCAGGTGCGAGATCTGTAGTGGTTGACTGGTAACTCGAAGCAGAATGCTGGAAGGACGCAATGCCCTGTATTTGAAAAGCGAAGGTTCATCAGTGTGTGAATGGAAGGCGTTCCCATTGCCAACATGAACGCACCTGGCTTGAACTGCAATTCCACAGTTTGTGGGTGTAGTCACTCGCTGATGTGAGCACGGCTTGTCCATCAAACATTGATGTGGTCGCTAGTAGGCGAGATTCGGCCTGTGGAGGTTTCGCGATTAGATTCATGGCCATTTGACCGACAGGATGCCAATGAAAGAAGGACGTACGTGGTGACTCGCAAATGCCTTGACATATCGCTGCGATACTTGATCAAACTGACGACTTGTGGTCGATGGCTGCGGTCCAGGGACTTTTATTCGTGTGAAGCATCGCTGCAGGAAACATGGCACACGTGAGTGTCATCTAAGCGAGAAACTGGACGCTGACGGTGACTTACCTCCATCGACTCGCTGCTTTTCACCCATGCGAGAGTGTCCTGGCTGGGCAATGCGCTTTGTAGCCTTTCGAGAAGCTTTTTATCGCACGTCTCAGTGTGGTGCAGTGTCCCCTCCAGTCGCGCTCGTATTTGATGGGCGAGTGCACGCTGGAAATGGATGTAGTGCGGCTGTGCGCGAATGTCCCAAACGGAGATGTGCTCTACAACAGCACACTCAATTAGACTCCAAGCATCGCGCTAGCATCGAGGGTACTTCGGCAACCTTGATGAGCGACTCGAATCAGCGATGGATCTTCTGTGAGGATATCAACCGTAGAGCAGGGCTCCCCGATCTGACAAGCGAACGTTGGAATAGTGTGAGGGGTGAAAACAACACACACCAGAATTCCGGACCGGCATTTGCCACACGTACAGAAATCGTGAGAAGCGGGATCGGTTTGTCACGCAGCCAGACAGCAACGACGCCGTCGAGGCCAGTGGTCGCGAAGAATGTTTGGGTGGGGTCAGCGGCGCACGCGAGAACGCAACTGGAGTGGAAGAGTAGTTCTTGTACACAATGGAGCTTACTTTGAACACACGGCGCAAATAAAAATGTTGGACACAACCTGCTAAGCGAAGCACTGTAGCAATAGCAGCCAACCTTTGCTGGACAAGCTCTTCTCGCACATCCCAGAGTCGGACAGCACCATCGTCACCTGTCGGACCGCGTGTTAGTATGGATCCTCAAAGCAAGGTATGACTCGTTTGCTCTCGTACCTCCAGTCAGCACCAGTGGTGTGCCCCTTAGCTGAAGCATACTATCAGAATTGAGCCAAATCGTCAGTCGTTTTGCTTGCAGTGTTTACACACCAACTCGTAAGATTAAGATGGCACACCAGTTGATGCTGCCCCTGTGTGCACCACGGAACTTCACGTCTGGACGCCTTCGCGGTCGGCTATTGGCCTCAACCACGCCATCTTCGTGATTGCGAAGCTCTTGCGACGTCAAATAGAAGACAGAAAGATTGCCGACAGCGTCACCCGACACGACACAGAGTTGGTTGGTGAACGACGCGCCTGTGCTCATTCGACGCTGGGACGTCATCGTCGCGACGTCGTCAACCACGGCGCAACACGCTACGCGCGACACATGGGCGTGTAGCTCCAGCGGTGGCGCATCACGCAGGCGCATGTGTAAGAGCTTCGTGCCATCCTTTGCACCGTCATCCCCACGCCTGCGCCGCCCGCGATGGTGTCCGTCGCGCATTCCATCCAATTTCTGAAACTTGCTGTTTTGGGTTTCCCGCCAATATTTATTGGCCAAAATACCGGTATATCCGTAAGATACCGGTATTTTCCGATGTTTCCCTTTTTCAAACAGCGAAGGCGCGGAAACCGCGACACGAAAATGGACCGGAGACTCAGTGGCGACGGAGGTGGCGATGGCGACGGCGACGTGGAGCAGTTCCGTGAGTTCGTCGTGGACGGAGAGCTGTACGCAGCGCTGGACCTGAGCCGGCGCCTGCTCCAGACGCACGCGCACAGCTTCTCGCGCCGCGCCGACGTCGCGCTGCTGCTTCTCGACCGGCTTCGCAGCAACCGCGACGACACGGCGGACCACGCGAACGCGCTGCTGCGAGTGCTAGCCAACTACGCGACGCCCACGAAGGAGCTCACGGAGGAGCTGCTGTCGCTGCTGTTCTTCTGCGAGCACCGCGTGCAGATCATCCACCATCTCTCCAAGGTATTTACCACAGACTCGGCCTCTTACAAGGACAACCGTCGACACTAACGGTGGGGTATTTGCTTGAGTAGCTCACATACCAGTCGAAGGAGTGCGTGCAACTCGTGCTGGACGCCTATACGGACTTGCTGTCGAGCGACCGGTCGCTGCTGGTGCCGATCTTGGGCTCATTAGCTGATTTGCCGCTGCAGTCTAGTGACAAAGCCCGCATCGTCGACGCCACAGAGGTGCGTTTACGCCTGTGTAGCTCACTGACGATGCCCACAGCTCATTTGGTGGCTCTATATGTTGTTTATGTAGAGTATGCTGGACGCTGCGAGCGAGGACGACGTTCCGGCGGTCGTGCAGAGTCTGCTGAGTATGCTCGTGCCGGCCAACGCGCCTCGAATCGTGCGCAAGATCCGCAGTCAGTGCAACCGCCTGATGACCCTCCACACGACCACGCTGTCGCTCACGTTGGACGTCGTGCTGCGCCACGCAGTCGCCGGCTCCAGCGCGCTTGTGGCTTTCCTGCGCGTGATCCGCCACTGTGAGTCGTTGACCATCTTCGACGTCGTGTTCCTGGCGTTACTTCTGGCGCGTCCGAGTGAAAATGCAGCAGCTCAAGGCGTGGTGGCGACTCTCACAAGTAAGAACAAGTGGACGCGAGTCGTGATCTACGAGACGATGCAGAAACTGCGCAGCCACAAGTGGCAGGACGCGTTCCCGTGCATGGTGCGGCTGGCGAGTGCGATGCTGGCGACCTGTATGAAGACCGCGGGTCGGATCTCCACGTCGGCAACTTCCTCAGCCGTCCAGAGCGCCGTGGATATCCTCGGATATCTTCTCGTGTTTCGCACAAATGCTCAAGAAGGGGTGAGATGGTCGATGGCATTCATCCCCACTGTAGAGCTGACAGATTGACGTGCTTGTGTGTGTACTAGGCGCTATCTCTGCTACTGTCAATGGTGAGCCAGCCACAGCGGCTCTTGCTCTCCACTTCGCAGGCACTCCACATGGCTGCCGCCCAGTCGCTTTGCTGGGAGGTCGCGCAGTGCATTGCCACTCAGCTCGCGCACGTAGCTGCTGCCCATGCGAGTTCGCTCGTGCCATTCGCCCACATCTTCCTCGACCATCTCTACGCGATCGCATCTTCGTCCAGTCAAACTCTCAACTCCTACGCCGCTGCATATCCGACCTCGATCCTCGAGTCTCTTTGTCGAACGATGGTGACGTTGGCGAAATACGAACCAGGCATGGTCTCGCTACTCATGATCACGATCCAGAAACAGCTCGTCGTACCCGCCACGACGACACAAAGCCATGCTGCCGTCGTTCTCCAGGTGAAGCAGCTCATGGCGGTCTTCCTCGCTGGCGAGATGCTACGCCAGGCCGTCGGAGAGAAGGGAGATCGCGTGTCGCTGTTGAACTGGGTGCGAAAGTTGTTGTCGTCTGCAGCGGTGAGTGACGAGACGACGGTCCACGTCGTTCACCTTCTCAGCAGCAGTGATATCCAGAAGACCCTCTCGACACCAGACCTCGTTGCTTCCTCCGCTCTGCTCGCGTCCGTCTGTCGTCGCCACGGATTCGTGTTGAAAGGGTATGCTGACGTCATTACCAGATACGGGGCTGAGGCAGACGTGCTACCAGGGCTGATCGGTCAGAAGGCAGGCTGGCGGGAGGCTTCAGCCGTGTTCGACGTCATCGAGTTTGTTCGTGTGGCAAGACTCGGATCTCCACCAGTCGGGTGGCAAGCACTTGCAGCCAAGAACCAGTCGGAGCGAGTAGCAGAGATGTCCGTCCGAGCGAAGATTGCACTGCTCAAGGCTCAAGCTGACGCGTTCTTGTCGAATCTGACGGTGTCCTCTGCTGATCGAGACGCAAAAGACCGAGCTCTCGTGAGCAGCTTTGCGTTGCCGACTGTGAATGAAGACTCGACAACGATGCAATCACTGCCGGTGACAATCTGGAGCTACGTGTGCGCCTTGCAGTACGCGATCCTCTCAACCAACGACCTCGTCACCAAGCAGAATACGAATATTCGAGTCGCAAGCGAGATGGTTCGACAACGCAAGCGACTACTACAGAGAGTCGAATCCTGTTGGGTACTGCAGCAACGACTAACCTCTCTTTTGGACGAAAGCAAGCGGCGTCTGAAGCAGCGAAGTGAAGAAGAAAGTGATTCCGCGACTTCGTGGCTTCGTCTCCAGATCGGCTTTGTTGAAAAAGAAGTGCAGTCGACAACGAGCGCACAATCTGGAGGTGTGGGGACAGCTGAGTCGCTGAGTTCGCTTGGTGGTCGGCTGTCACTTCAAGTCGTGAGTGCGATGTTCGAAGGATTGTGGAAGCAGCAGGCGTCTTCGATCGAGTCCGGCCTCGAAATCGAGCTCTTCAGGTCATTCCCGGCGCATCTGCAGGCCTCCAGCACCATTGCCCGCGACGCTGTCCACACACGGAGTTTACTAGAGAGGCGTCATGCAGTCGTACCGGCGTTCGCGTCGTTGCAGGCTGTGGCAAGCTCTCAAGACGGCAAGCGCACACTCAAGTACCTATCTCGACGGCTATTCGACTACGCCGAGCAGCTTGCGACGATGGGTGATGAAGATACAGAAGATGAAGAGTCGACTGCTGCAAGTGCTCGAGTTTGGGTGCAAGAAGGTGTTCTCGTGTTGTGTGACGCCCTACGATCAATCATCGACACGTGTCGACAACAACAACAGCAAAGGCTCACTTCAGTCGGAGAAACGCAGCGCGAGAATGCTGTGTGGGAGGACACTGTTTTGGAGCTCCTGGCGAAGGGAACGATCGATGACCGAGTACGGCGACCAGCAGCATCGAGGTCAAGCGTGTGGGCTGCTTGTTGCGAAATCATGTTCAAAAGCCTCGCGAGTGCTGTGACTCGAGCAAAGGTATGAACAAACCGGCCTTATATTCTTCTCACGGAAACTGATAGCTGATGCGCACTCGTTGAACAGGATGGTGATGTGGCGTGCAGTCTGATGAACGTCCTGTTGAGTCTGGCCGCGAGTACCCAGCGACACGAGCGTCTCGGTCAACTCAGTCTGGCGCTATTACACGTGCCGTATCCTTCGACTCTTTCAGCGCCAGCAACAGGTCTCAAGCGCCAGCTTCCCGTCCCACTGACCGACCCAGAATCCAT
Source organism: Pythium coloratum (assembly GCA_023337545.1). Lineage (NCBI taxonomy): Eukaryota > Oomycota > Peronosporomycetes > Pythiales > Pythiaceae > Pythium > Pythium coloratum. The sequence goes on from JAADXE010000155.1 coordinate 30,556, forward strand.
CGCTTCGTTGTCCGGCTTCCTGCGACCAATGCCACAGAAACTGCGTCACTTGGTTTACTTGACGGTGGGCGTGTGGACATCGACGTCTACGCTGCGAGAGAGCCTGAGCCATGCGTTCTACCTTAGCGAGTGCATGGAGTTGCTCGTTGAGTCAGCTGTGGACGAAGCTGCGAAGCGTGTTGGTGGCCAACGAGGTAAGAAACGCCGAGACAAGTCCCAGAAAGAGCCCGAGCCAGAAGAAGGCAACGTCCAGAGCTGGATCGTGCGCGACGGAGAGCACCGTGTGCTGAAGAACCTCACCAACGACACGCTTCCATTCCTGCTCGAGATTCTACTCGCGTGTCTGGCTGATTCGCCACTCCGCGCCGCGCAGTCGATCGCAAGTGGCGGACGGAGCGACGCCAGAAACCCGTTTCTGACGCTGATGGGAACACTCGCGGCCCTCAGCAAGTGCGTGGACATCTTCGTCGCAGCCGAGCTCTCTGGGTTCAACATGCCGATGCGTCTGTCGTCTTGTATTCTCCGTATCGGCCCCAGTATCGTCAAGAATGCAGCTCAAGCTATCACCTCTGGCCTCGCGTGGCGTGGAAAAACCCAGTCAGAGCCTGACAAGACCATTTCGGGAGCCTCTCTTGAGGACGTCCAGTCGTTGATGGAGGCGGCGTACGGTCTCTTGGGATCCATGGAGCTCGCCACGGCATCCTTCCAAGATAAAGTTGTGTTGAAGATGCAGCAAAGTGCTAGTGTCGGTGATCGCGCCGAAGACGACCTGAAGGATGATGCCAATAGCGCAAAAGCCAAGGGCAAAGGTGGTGTGAGCGGCGGTCGATGGGGCAGCGAACTGCTTCGCAGAGCCCATGGAAAGCAGTTCCAGCGACGTAAAGCGTTGTCCAGAAGCGAAGCCAAATTGCTGCCATATTTCACCCACGCGATCGAGCAGCTCAAGGTACTGGTGGTGGAACAAAGGTGCGTAGATGGCGTGGACGACGATACCTCACACGGTGTTCTAACTGTTCTTTTGCAGTGGAATCTTTCGTATTGAGCTGGAAGAAAACCAAGTTGCGGAAACCATGGCGAGCGCGTTTGATGCGTTCCGAATGGATGATGACAGTCTCGACAATGTGTTGGCGATGCTCGAAAGTGACGAAACTGCCGCAGGATCAGCGGCGCTCGCATCGGATGAGATTCTGACGAAGGCGTGGAGTCTCGTGAAGCCAGATGACGACGATGACGCTGATGAAGAAGTATCCAGTGACCTATCCGAGGAGACTGAGAGCTCAGATGAAGGTGTTGATGTCGAGGGTGAGGAAGATCTGGTGCAAGAAGACGAAGAAGATGAGGACGAGGAAGAAGAGGACGCGTACGCCCAGATTGTGACGGTGGCGACACGGAAACGACCTCAAAAGCAAAACCAACAAGTGTTCGTGCCTCAGAAGAAGCGGATCAAGCCCACACGAATGTGAAAAACATGCAGTCAAGTGATTCCTGTAAGTGAACGAGCTGGATCTATGCCAATTTTGCCAGCTTCTGCTTCTGCCTGGAGCGGAAGATATCGTTTGGGGGACGTTTGTTGCTGACACTCACGCCGGCGCCGCCTTCGCCATCACCGCCGTTGTCGTCGCCTCGCTTCATCTCGTTCTGCTGCTGCTGTTGCTGCTGCAGGAGTTGCTGCGCGTGTTGCTGTTGCTGCTGCTTCTGCAGCTCCAGGAACTCAATCGATGCGCGCGGTGGGAAGTCGACCAACAGCATCGCACGGAAGATGTGCTCGACGTCGGCGATCGGCCCATTCCAAGGCTGGTGGAGCGGCAGCATGAGAGCAAACTCCTTCAGGAAGTCCGGCATCGGTGGTCCCGGAATCGCTCTACTCAACAACACAGATAGTACGGTGAGTGGGTCACTAACGTAGCGACCACGGATCAGAGGCACTCGACTCACCTGTCGATGTCGAGCGTTTGGTAGGCGCTATCACCACCGCTGTTGGCGAATCCGTTGTCGCCGATCTGGTGGAAACCGTTCTGGTCGTCGTGGTTGCTGCCTGCTCGGGTGCTGCCAACGCCGTACTTGTCCAAGAACATTTGATCGAGCGTCGCTGGCGGACGCAGATCCAGGAACGAATACCGATGCTGGATCGCCACGAGGCCCTTGACCTGCACGTGCGGCGCATCCGGAAAGGCGAGCGCACGACGCGCCTCGACCTTGGCAATCGTCGCCAAGTCGCCGCCATTCGTGACCATCTTGTGCTCGAACTCGACGTAGCGATCCCAAATCGGACGAGTGAGGTCAGGCGACATGATCGCGAGCACCTTCTCGAACAGCGAGCGCATGTCTGTCAAGAGGAATCACCCAAGTCAACATCAGTATTAGGCGTTCGCATGGTAGGAGGTCAGCAGGCAGAAACGCACTGTTGTCGTCGTTGAGATGACCGAGGAAGTCGAGGTAGCACAGAACGTATTGCGGCTCCTGGATGAACTTCTTCAAGCCCAGCTCGAAGATCTTGAGCGCGATCTCACGGCCAGTGCCCGTGCTGTCGCTGTAGAACTCGAGCAGCGCTAGTAGCAAAAAAATACACGCCGTCATTAAATCAGCAAGCCCACAAACCAGAGCAACTGAAGAGCTGCGACTGGGTACCTGCAGCGGCGAAGACGTGGTACGAGCACGCGCCCTCGCGGTCGTCCTTACGTGCACGTCGGAAGATGGTTCGCGCCTCGTTGAGTCCCTTGGCGCCAAGCGCACGTCGTGCAAAGCGCATGTACGTGATGTACGCGAGCGCCGAGACATGGTCCTTGAGCTGGCGCTCGTACACAGCCTTGGCGGAAGCCACGTCGCCACGCAGTTCATGGTGATCAGCCAGCGCAAACGCCAGCAGACTGGACGCCGGCAGTGCCTCCAGCGCACGTTCGAACACTTGCGTTGCGGCGTCGGGTTCCTGGGCATCATTCTCGAACGACGCGAAGTGGTACCAGGCCTCAGGCGCGTGGCGGTTCACGCTCAGGAAGAGCTCGAAGGTGAAGCGCATGCGGAGCTTCCACCGCGTCGAGTCGAGTCTCTCCGGGTTGCCAGCTTCGAACGCCAGGATCTTCTGCCAGTCCTCCATGCGAGCTCGCTCGCCACGCATGTTGCGGGCATTCACAGGCACGGGCAGCACGTGGAGCGATACGACGTCGTACAGCTTCTTGCGGTCACGCAGCACGGCACGCGCGGCGTCGAACTTCTGGCGGAAGACCTTGAAAAAGTTGGCGGCCAATGTGTCGTTGTTGGGGATCGCGCGCTCGAACTTTTCGTAGTCGCGCCAGATCGCGTCCATGTTGTGGAGAGGCACAGTGACCGCACGGTGGAAGACCTTGCGCACCGCCAGGAACGCCTGCGGGTCGTTGTCGTCCTGCAAAAAGCCCACGTACGCCTGCCACACGGGTGCCGCGTGGATGGAGCCACCCACACGCTCGAGCGCGAGCTCAAAGGCGTCGCACATGAGCTGCCGCGCGTTGCGGATGGCGTCGCCGTCGTTCGAAGCCGCAGCCACGTCCACCTGCACGGCCTTGGTAAAGTTGAGGTAGAACAGCCAGAGCTCCACGTGCGGACAGCGCAGTTGCATGAGCGACTTCTTGATGATCTCCTGCACGCGGTCGTAGTGCTTCTCGCGCAGCTCGTGCTCGGCGTACAGCTTCCACCACTTGCCCGAGGTCGGGAAGAGCGCGAGGAAGCGCTCGTAGTAGAACCGCGCCTCGTCCACGGGCAGCGTCTGCGCCTCGTTCATGATCGCCGTCCACGCGTCCACGTTGAACGCATCCGTCTCGACGCTCGCCCACTGGCGCTTGAACTGCGCCGACCGCTTGGCCTCTTGATCGGGCGGCAGTGACGACGATGCGTCGGACTTCTCCACGACAAAAGCCGACGCGGACGCAGCCGCCGCCGCCGCAGCAGCAGCAGCGCCACTTGCCGCCAGTTGGCTCCACTCGGCGTCTTCGTCCTCTTCGTCCTCTTCCTCAGCATCCATCCACGCGTTCTAATGGACACCAACACAGTCAGAATTTAGCATAAAGAAACCGTCCTTTCTCGGGCTACACGTACACTCAGGTCGTCGCGCTTGGCCGGACGGCCACTAGCGGATTTACCGGTTGATGGGGCGTCGCTGCCGCCAGCGGCGCCGCCCACCGTGACCGTGATGGGCTCGTCTTCGTCGGAGCTGTCTTCCACGCGCTTGTCCGCCATACTCAATCCAATGTTGCTCGCTTGGTCCCCTGGTTGAAAAGGGCGGCACGATCAAGACCACCTGCAAATGGAAACTTTACTTGGAGAGGTTGCTACAATAGGGTGTAAACCATGGCTATTGGCTATAAATCGCATGGTAAGAACATGCTTCCTATCGGATAGGAACTGCACCTTGAAAGGTCAAACAGCAACGGCCACGTCGAAATGGAAATGCAGACGCCGGCCACGCGGGATCGCGGTCTGATACGCGACGTTACAGCTCCAACCACGCGTGTATGGACACTCCACGGGGACCAGCGACTCGTGGGCGTGTGCTGCGAGCAGAATGCGGCGTCGCTCGTCGCGTCTGGAGACCGCCACGTGCAGATCCGGTCGCTGTCGCAGACCTCCACTGTGGGCAAATTAGTGCCGTTTGAGAGCGAACACTCGGTGCTGAAGCCCGCCCAGGGCGTCGCACAGCGGTATTACGTGTCGTATCCACGTACATGCGGCCCTAAGGCATGCGCTCGGCTTCTGGACGCACTGACGATGGAGTTTATGGATCTAAACGATGCAGAGGACCCACCGACGAGCAGCTCCGGACGACACACGGACGTGTATCGTATACAAGACGTGTGTGTGGACGGCGAGGGACGATACGTTGCGCTAGTCGAGAGACAGAACTCAACTGATGAAGCGACGACGCAGTGGCGGCTGCGCTGCTGGAGCCGCACGGACCACGAGCGGCGAGGCGTGTGGACGACCACACCACCACAGAGAACGACTGGAGACCAGTACGCGTGGGCGATGAAGTTCATCACGACGGTGATGTTCGGACAGTGTTTGATGGTCGTCCACTTGGCAACGGAACAACACGTTGAGTGGACGCTGAGTCAGCAGATCTTCACAGTCAGTGGTTGCGGATCGACGCTCCTGAGAGAGCAGCGCACGAGTCTCCGCCTTTCCAGTGACTCAACCCCGCAGCTCCAACTGAGCCCGTCGAGCCGATGGCTCGCCGTGTACGACCGACATAGCCAACAGCTTCAGTTCGTGCCTCTGGATCTTTACGGCGCCCAACGACCCACGCTATCGATGGATATTGAGGCGCCAGTGGCGGACTTGGCCTGGAACGACGACGTGCTGGCTGTGCTTCTGACGAACGGACACGTCCACTTTCGACGGCTACAAGCATCGACGCTCCTACAAGTCGCAGCTCCAGTCGATGCGTCAACACTGCTGGATACGCAGCCAACCAGTCCCAACGAATGGTGTCGGGTACGTAGGTATCCCCTTACTCGACGTCAACCGTAGTGCCCCTCGCACTAACATACAAACTTGACTTGGCAAATAGGTTTTGTGGGCCGACGCTGGTACGAAGCTGCTGCTGAGCTGCGGTTCTCGTGTGGTGGAAGTGGCTGTGAGTCTCGAACCCCCCGCAAACTCACCGGCGGACTTTCCCGTCATCAGGAACGCGGAGAAGTTTGAAATGTCGACGCCCCCGCACCGCAGGCGGCGCCGGAGACGGCAGCAACCATCGACTTCCGCGTCTCTTAGTAAGGATATTGATCGAATCGTGGCGAGTCTGACCTCGGAGCCGATGCTCGTGGAGCTGCTGGACGCCATACGACTCGTGGTCAACTCGAACGACCTCCAGACCCTCGACGTCGCGTTCACGTTGCTCGGGATTCTGCTGCAGCGAGTTCTTCAGCGGCTTGGCTTCACTGATACAGAAAACACCGAAGATTTGCCGATTCAGATCGGTATCATGGAGATGCTGGTGGCTCAAGTGGTGACTGGCGATGCTGTGGGCGTCCATCAAACAGCAGAGACCGTGGCTCAAGCTCCAGCGTTCCGGTCCCGAATAGCACGGCGCTCGTACTACGCGCGTGAGCTCCAGTGGCTAGCATCAACGCGAACTGTCGGTCTCAGAAATGACAACACGGGATTCAGCTTCGCCCCATTCATCGAGTCAGCAATGGATCGAGTCATAGAGCTGCTTAGCGAGACCACTGCCTCAACTACCACCGACCTGGTATCAATTGAAGACACACCACTGGATGCGCGACGCTTTTTAAGCGCTATCGAAAGATCAAGCTCTTCTACAGCATCGACTTCACCATGGCTGAAACTCCAAGCGCTGGTGCTGTCGTGTGCGACAGCGTGTGAGTTCTACCAGATCGACAGCGTCACATTCGACGTGGACTTGCTGCGTGCAGCTTCATCCCAGCCGCGTCGCATCCGTGGAAAGCCTGTCTTCCGGCCGACCTTCGTTCGTCGCTTCCTCTCATTGCAGTTCGCCAAGCTTCGAGTCACCGCAACGACTTCGCACGACGAATCCCTCTCCCTCGCCAGCGTTTCACTGCGTCTCGCTCAACATAGTCGGTCGCTGGCTCAGTTGGTGCAGGTTTGCTCATCACTCAACGTCTCCGACCCGTATTCGCTGCTGATAAGCCACCAAACTCACTACCACAACAAGCACAAGCGCGAGATTGACCCACGACTCTCACGAGCTGTCGCGATGGAAGTGATCGACCAGTGCCTCGTGGATCTCGTGTCAATGCTTCATCACGCGCCGTTGCTGCCTTCTCATGAGACCACCAGCAAGACGAAGCCGTCGGACGCCGCAGCATCCTTCGACCAGTTTGTCAAGCTCGTGTTCGTCAGCACTGATCTATCCACTGAGCTTTCGGACGACGCGAGTCTACTGGGGCTGACGTCGTCCCTACTCTCAGTGAATGAAGACGAAGTCACGCTTCGAGCCAAAATGCTGCGACTCGTGCGGCTCGTGATGCAGCCGCTTCACCATCTCATCCGTTTTACTTCCGACTCGCACGCTACCGTCGACAGCGATGCAGTCATGAGCAGCGTTCTCAGGGAACTCTTCCTCTTCGACTGCCTATGGCGAGAGTCAAGTAGAAGAGACGACCATTCGCTACGTGAAGCCATGCTGTTTCTGAGAGGCGTTCAGCATTTGCAGTCGCACGCTTATGGTCGAGTCGCAGGCTCAAAAGTAGCGTCCGCTGGGGCAAACGGCCAGCTTTCACCGCGTTTACTTCGAGCGCTTCGTTCGCTTGCTGTCATTTTGTGGTCGCACTGGATCCGCGAGCAGTGCTCCCTCATCAAAACAACACTCGAGGCTCGTACACAAGGCGAGGAGGAGGAGGGGAAACGCCTTGGCGCTTTGGCGGCGTGGAGTGCGTTACAACTCAAGACGCTCGCGCTCTATCGCGACGAAAACGACCACGAAGAGCTGCTGGCGCTGCAGCTCTGGCTGCTCGACACTGCGTCGTCGCTGGATCCAGACACCACGCACCGTGTGCTGCAGTGGGGCTTCACGGCTGATTCAATCAACGCTCGTTATCTAAGACGCTTCCGCGTCTTGCGAGCAGCAGTCGCAGACTCCGACGGGAATGAAGACGCTGTGGTTCAGCACAAGCGACAGCTTCGTGAGGCCGTGCGGAGCAGTTCAAGAAGCGATGGTGACTCGGAATATGCTGCAAATGAGGAGCTAGACGCCCTGGGAGTGTGCTGCTGTGACAACGACTTCCAACGCGTTGTATGGGCGTTGATTCAGCGGCGTTTCCTCGTCGTCTCCAGTCATGAGACCGTCGTATCATCCAATGGCTCGGCTAGTGACCGCACAGAGATGAAGAAAGCCCTTCAGACACGGCCGTCGAGTGTCGACGGTCTCATCACGCGCCACGAAGTCGTCCAGTTGCTCAAGGCGCAGCGGCTCGAGATCGAGCAGCAGATGCAGCGCGTTCAGAAGGACACGGTGGACGCTACCTCACCAGTCAAGCCGACGTCAACGAAGCCCCCGCCGCCGAGTGAAAATGCGCAGCAACCCACGGTCTCCGCTCCGCGAATCAAGAGCTACAGCATACCGGATCTGAGTCCTCCGCCTCGTGTTGATCACCACAAAGAACGGCTAGCGTCACCGACAAAGGGCGTTCTTCGCAAGGGCTCGTCCACACAGAACGTGCTCAAGCTGCTGCAGCTTCGCAAGGACCAGCAAGAGCTCAAGCGCCACCAGAGTGCGCCTCGAATGGTGGCTGTAGACTTATCCCCCAAGAAAGACCCTCCACCAGCTGAAGCTCCCGCTCGAGCGGCGCCGTCTCAACCGAAGCCAATGCCCGTGAGGAAGCGATCCTCACAGCCACGTCCTCCTGCTCCTCCGCAGCTTCGACGCGACCAGTACGAGCAAGCTGCACACGCTGAACTGGTTCTGCTGACAGCAAAACCCAATGGGTCAGCACAGCACAAGTCTGTGCCGCTCAAGCGGAAAAGTTTCCGACTAGAGACCATTCCGCCGGTGAATGGGCTCAGCCATCTCTACCAGATCCCACTGGACGCTGACGACGAGACCACGTCTCAGCGAGTCACGAGCCAAGCCACGCAATGCACGACGCTAAAGACCGCGAGAGTGCAGACGGAAGTCGAGAAGCACGAAGAGACTTTGGCTGCTGTGCCCACAGCCACGACGGGCTCGTCGAGTACTCAGCAGGTAGAAGTCATCGAAGCTATCAAGAAGGAAGACATCGGCGTCCAATCACAGGTTCTTCACTCAGCTGTAGCCCGAGATGAGGCTCGTCCGCCACAGCACACGGCTTCATTAGCGACTCGTTTCCCTGTATATGTCGATCTCCCCAATCCAGGAGCTACAACAATTGGCAACGCATTCCTCCACGTGACTGCAATGCCTGCGGAACGAGTGGCAGCTCAGCGGAAGCCGCGAGAGCGTGTGAAGGTCGTGCGAGCGCAGTCGTTGGAGCCGTGCGTGACAGAAGCTCCTGTAATTTCAACGAGATCGCCTGATGAGAAGCCAGTGCACCACGAGGATCATACTGAAGCCGAAGATGACGTTCGAAGACTCAAGGACCGTGACGCTCAGAGACGGCAGATGTACCGGAACCACTTCCCTCCTGCGGCGACACACCTTGCAGGTGGAAGTTCGGTCGGAATGGAGTCGTTTGTGTCGTTGAAGAGCGAGATGGAGCGCATGAAAGCCAAGCTGCTGGAGCTCGAGACGAGTGCGAAAGACCTGGACGATGAGTTCAAGGTCTCTCATGACGTAAGTTGTGATCTGCTTGTGGAAATAATGACGATGGACCTGACTGGTGTTTGATGGCTTGTAGACATTAGAGACGATGGGAAGACGACACGCGGCTCACGCGCTGGACCAAGTGGACGACGCGATCGCTGAGTCAGCTGCTGAAGAAGATGAGTCAGCACGCACACGAGGATTTTTGTCCACGAAAGCCACGCGCGACTTGGCTGGAGCGAGGTGAGCAGGTGGCACTACAGATGATTCACTGAGACGAAAAGAGCCACTCAAGTTGTTCTATCAAAATAGGCATTTACTGGCGCAGATCGAGCAGCTCACGGCTACGAACGAGCGAGGCAACACAGCCCCACGACTAGCCGACGACTAGCAACACGACACGGCACTGGGACTCAATTACTCGGCCTTGGCTTCGGCGGCCTTTGGGGTGGCATCCACAATGGCGTCCAACTCTGGCGACTCTTCCAACTCACGGAACCGCAGCACGCGCTGCTGCCACTGGTGGTTGGTGAGCGACCTACACACGAATAGAGAGTATCTCGTAAGTTGTGGGAGTCACGTAGGCCTGATCCAGTTTAGTTCCGACTCACCAGGCGAGCAGCTCCCGTGGCGCACAGTACGAAAAGATCGTGTGGATCGACTCCACACCCATCGATCTCCACAGCAGAGCTACAATAAACCACCACCACACCACACACACTTGCGTCAGTTCCCTTCCTCTTCCTCTCTTCTTCTCTGTTCTCTTTCAGCAACGCACCGTCAATCTCCCAGGTCAGGGCCTCGATCTCTTCCTCCACGCCCTGCTGCTCCTTGATCGTTGTCTCTTTTAGCGCCTCCGTGGTCTCGAGCGACTTGCGGAGCTCTTCGATCTGGAACTTGAGCAGCTCAATCTGCTGGTCGTGGCCCACGATCGTCGCCTGCAGGTTTTCCTGGGACGCCTCGCGTCGCACGCGCAGGTTCTCGCGCTTGGCGCGTTCGTGCAGCGCCAGCGCCGCTCGCTGCAAGGGCGTCGCCGCCGAGTTGGGCGACAATCCTGCGTCTGGAAACTCCTGCTTGAGCTCGATCGAATACGCGAGCTGTTTGGTGTTGAGCCACGAGAACGAGTTGTCCCAGACCAGCAGTATCATGGCCGGGCCGGGCAGCTCGAGCTGTCCTTTGATCGGTGCGACGTGGCTCTCGTAGCGCTGCACGGCGCTGAGCTCACGCATGGCGCCGTCCGCGCCGATGAGCTGGATGCCAAAGCTGATGTCGAAGTCGCGAGTCGAGAACTCGTACAGCAGCGTCGCGTGCGGCGCGTCCACCTTGATGGGCAGCTGGAAGACGCTCGAGGCCGCGATGGGCACGTTTGTGCTCTTCCATTGAATGGCGTCAGCGATCGCGGCCGTGGACGACGCACGAGCAGACGCAGCAGTAGCAATGGCGGAGGCTGCAGCAGCAGCAGTGACAGCAGCGGCGTCCGAGTCGGACGCGTCCTTGCGCGGGAGCTGGTGGCGAGGCGACACGACGGCCTGCGCGTCGTCGTCCGTGCCGTCGATGCGCAGCAGCAGCGCGCGCCACTCGGGCCGGCGGCTGAGCTGCGCCTCTCGCTGCAGACGCTTCTCCATGGCCTGTTGCTTCTCCTGCACGCGCTCCTGGCGACGCTCCTTCGCGCGCCGCGTCATGGTCGACAAGGTATTAGAGTCGGTAGAAGTGAAATGCGGGGGAGGCGGCGTCAGCAATGAAGCCACTGGACTCAGAATCAGACGACAGGCGACCTCACTTCATCTGAGTCCTGTGGCCCAGATCAGATGGAAAGGACACAGGAACTTCAAGCAAGGGAAGGTGCTGTTGTTGATTGATGAATGGCTCAGCTATTGGCTTCACTAGGTAGATGGTATCTAGCTCTTGGTCTTGGCCTTGGTCTTGCAGACGCCCGAGTAAAGCTTCTTGAGAGTTGGCTGTCGACACTTATCTCGAAGCAGTCCGCAGTAGTTGGCGTAGGTCTTGCCGTTGGAGCCGCACACTGGCACAAACTCTTTCGTACACGACACACGGCACTTGTCAGTCGTAGGAGCTGGTACTGTCGTCACTGGCAGGGAAGTTGTAGGAGCAGGAGGCGGAGGCGGTGGGCCGTCGGCGCAGTCACCTTCGAGCTTGAGCGTGATGTTCCGACTCGGGTTTTTACAGGCCGCGATGCCCAAGTCACACGCGCTCGGGTACGTCTCCCCGTCGGAGCCACAGACCGGATCAAACTCCATAGGACATCCTACTGGACATTCGCTCGCAACGAGGTCCACGGCGGAGAAGGCGGCGAGGATTCCCACGAGAAGAACGACAACGAGCTTCATGGCTTGGCGAAAAATTCACGACTGATCTATCCTAAGCATCAGGAGCCTTTGGCAGCGGCAGTGGCGTAGCCGAGAGATCCATTGAAAGAACGAGAACAAATGCGGTCTTAGTGTGTGGGTACCTAGGCAGTTTGCTATTCCTGGGTCAGGCGTCGACCCTGACCAAGATATTCTCGAGATATTCTGGTAGCAGGTACCTCCTGGCCACGAAAAGTCGACGGAGGAAGCGTCGCTGGCGGCAAACGCCAACGCCCCACCAACGAAGACAACAGAACAAGAACCAACAAGAAATGCCGTCCGCGAACTCGCTGCTGGCCTTCACGACGTCGCGCGGCGGGTCGATGGACGACTACGGCGACGACGGCTACCTCTCTGTCGGCGGCGCTCGAGCCAACCAAACAGCAGAGCCACACCCGCAGCCACGTCGCGGCTCGATGCAACAGATGCGGCGCATGCTCGGCTCAACGTCTATCTCCTCAAAGTTGAGCAGCGCACGCGCGTCGCTGCCCAACTTCCGAGCGTCGCTGCCTTCGCTGCCCAGACTTCCGCGTGGCCGCCCATCTTCAAGGTCCATGGAGGAGACCATGCCGTCCGGCCACTACAAGACAAGTACGGCACCTTCTTCTTCCTCCTCACGACTGAGCCAGTTGCTGACTATGAAGACGCGGCTGAGACGCCACTCCAAGGCCAAGGACCCGGCCGTGCCGCCGTCGCCAGAGTATTACAACGCCGACAACCAGCGAGAAAGTGCGGCGCCCGATTCCTTCGACGCGACGCTGGCAGCTACGCTGTCGTGGATCGAGTCCATGGACCAGGACGACAGTCTTTGTGCGTACGCGCTGGAGGACCTCACGGGCAGCGAGGCGAGTCGCTACAGCAGCAGCAGCAGCAACAACAACAACCAGGAGGAGCTCTATAGGTAGAGAGTTCAAGATGGCTACAGTTACATAGTCACTCTGATGAGGGGTTACATTCCATAGTGACAGTGATGTACATGCGTATGCGCATCAACCTTCCAGCAACAACCTAGAGACCACCACCAAGCAGCATGAAGATCCTGAGCGGACTGCGGGAGATCGTGGCGCGCTACGACCTCTTCATCGTCGACCAGTACGGCGTGCTCCACAATGGCACAGTGGCGCACGCGGGCGCCGTCGACTGCTTCCAGCGGCTCGTCCACGAGCACGGCAAGCGCGTCGTGATCCTGTCCAACACGTCGCGTCGCGCGTGCGGCGTCACCACGCTGCTCACGTCGCTGGGTTTCACAGGCGACTTCCACGGCACCGTCACGGGCGGTGAAGCCGCGTGGGAGTACCTACGCCAGCACAGCAGCACCATGGCGAAGTGCGCGCTCATGACGTCGGACTTAGAAGCCCACGTCGTGCAGCGCAAGACCAACGCGCAGTCGATCTTCCACGGACTCGACCATCTCATAGTCACGCCCGTGGACCAAGCCGACTTCCTCCTCGTGGAAAGCTCGCTACAGATCTGCTACAGCGACTCGCCCAGTGAACTCACGGCCATCGACTTCCACACAACAGGCCAGTGGAACGCGCACATCGAGGCCTTCGTGGCGGGTGGACTCGCGCGTGGACTGCCGCTTGTGTGCACGAACCCGGACTTGGTGTCCATCCAGCACGGCGGCCGCACGGTCCACATGGGCGGCAAGATCGCGCAGGCGTACGAGGCGCGCGGCGGCCACGTGCTGTACTTCGGGAAGCCACTCAAGGAGCATTTCGACGCGTGCATCGCATTAGGAGGCGCGCATATCCAGCGAGATCGTGTGGTCCACATCGGCGACTCCATGCAGCATGACGTCCAAGGCGCCGTGAACGCCGGGTTAGACTCGGTGTTTGTTGGTCGTGGCATCCACGCGAACGAAGTCTTGTTGGCGGTTGAAGAGGTAGAGGCGAGGACAGAGGCAGAGCCGGCGTTGGACCGGCTGCGCACCGAGGCGTTTGTGGCGCGCAGTGAAGCTGAGCCGACCTTCGCGATTGCGGCCTTCACGTGGTGAGTACAGAGCAACAGCAGGATAGACGTATGGGGCCATAAACATTACGAGCGGACAATAGGACACAAGTTGAAGTGCGTGCGAATCCAGAGCAAGCGGCGAGCTGAGCTGGAAAACAGAAGGAAGCACTCGAAAAACGCCTCGACTTTACAGTGGTGCTGAACACGATTGTCTGGAGTTCTGAATGTCCGGCGCTGACTCGATCTAGGATGAGATGGAGCACCATCTGGAAAATAGAGCAGACGGCTGACCGTGCCCCCAGATGACAACGCTGGACATTGAAGTGGATGAGGGGATTGTCCTTCGTGTTCGTGGATAGCGATCAGATACACTAGAAAACTGTATGGGAATCCAGCTTGGACGGAGGAAGTCAGTTGCAGCAGTGGAGGCGTCAAGCAGCCACGCCCGCATAGATTTTACGGTATGGCTGCTCATCAGCAAGCGTTGGTAATTCAGCGCAGGGTCACAGAAAGCCCTCCTCAGGAAAACGCTGAACAGTTTGGCTCGCGTTAGACCATGTAAGCAAGTTCCGCTGCGTGGTCTTGTCCTGCATCAGTGTCCAGTCTGGATAGTCCGGCGTTTAGACTGCGGAGACCTCCTCCCCCCCATCCTCCGTCTCGAAGTGCGGCAGCGGAGGAGCCTCCTCCTCTAAGAGGAGCTCACTCCAAGACACAAGAGCTCATTCCTCAACTTGCCTCGAGCAGTCGACTACCACTACTCCTTCTACTCCCTCCCAGTACAAGCCTTACAGCCATGCAGATCGTCCGCGTCCTCGCCCACCTCGCCGTCATCGTCGTCGCCATGGAGGCCCTGCCTTCGGCCTCCGCCACCGGATTCGGCATGAGCGGCGGCTACTCCGCTAACCAGGGCAAGGTCTCGGCCGGCGCCACCCCGTGCCCTCCTAAGGGCGGCAGCTCGACCTCGTTCCGCGGCAACTCGAGCCCAAGCACCGGCGGATACGGTGGTAAGACCCCAAGCGCCCCATCCAGCGGTGGCTTCGGTGGTTTCGGCGGCTTCGGCGGCAGCGCGGCGACCCCGTGCCCACCAAAGGGCTCCAGCGGCAAGGTCCCAAGTGTGCCAGTCGTCCCAGGCTCGGGTGGTGGCAAGGTCCCTAGCTTCCCAAGCTTCGGTGGCAACGCTGCTACTCCATGCCCACCAAAGGGATCGAGCGGCAAGGTTCCAAGCGTGCCGGTCGTGCCAAGCTCGGGTGGTGGCAAGGTGCCAAGCTTCCCAAGCTTCGGAGGCAACGTGCCAACGCCGTGCCCGTCGAAGAGCTCGGGCGGTTCGTCGGGCTGGTTCGACTGGAAGATCCCGAGCATCGGCGACCTGATTCCTGGATGGCCAAGCTCGGGCACCAAGGCGCCAAGCACGCCGGTTGTGCCAGTTCCGGTGCCTTCGACCCCAGCCACAACGCCAGCGCAGCCAGTGGCCCCAGGCAAGCCAGAGGCCCCACCAGCGGCGACTCCAGCGACCCCTGGTAAGCCTGAGGCCCCACCAGCGGTGACTCCATCGATGACTCCGGGTGCCACCACGCCAGTCGCCCCGCCTGCGTCGAACATTGACATCCCGAAGCAGGGAGTCGTGCCAACGCCAACGCCAGCGCCTACGACGCCAGGAGCCGATGCCTCGACGCCTGCTCCAGAGACCCCTGCTCCAACTGACTC